>JACWBX010000468.1:0-20871 GCA_014622435.1 Polypedilum pembai
ATACTTGAATAATTCAATTTCCACGCATTGAATTTTCATATTTTAATGTAAATAAACGGAAAGTTGATTGCGATGGAAATTTTGATATAACTTCGAATTTGATTCAGCCATTAGAATTATTATTTGGAAAAGCTTCTGAAACTTGGTTTAACTTCATAAACTCACAGAAATTCTAATTGTTGTTATCAAATTAAAAAGCTGAAACTAACCATCAAGATTTGTAATTCAACTTTACTTTAACAATTGTTTTTAAGGTAAAGCTTCTATTCATAAAAACGGATTAGCTAACTCTGTTATTTGTAAAAAACACTGATCTGGGCGCCAAAAATGCGCTAAAGTACACCAATCCGCAATTGAGTACTTTCACCAATTTTTATACTTTTAAAAACTTTTTATCGAGTGTAATGAAACCTTTAACCTTCTTATTTTATCACATGAGTAAAAAAAACAACAAGGACGATTGAGTATTACTTGCTAGTCATCGGCTCAGAAGGAAGCAGCTATGCAGGGCATCAGAATTTTTGAGTTTGCGGATTTAGCTAGTAATCGTATTATAATTAAGAACTTAGTAAGCGTCTAACGTTTCGTAGTGGAGTAAAAGGAAATTATTTAATTAAACAAATAACAGAAATTTGAATTAATTGATCAATCTGTGTCAGGAAAAGAAAAAACTAGTCGAAAAAATTTTTATTGAAAGAGAATTGTTTTCGAACAAATAAAGCAAATGAGGAAGAGCTGTTTAAGTGAGGATAAAAATCAGAATCTATCAAAACACTAAAATTAGCACCTAAAATTATGATTTTACGCTTTTTAGACTCGTCTAATTATTCTTTATAAGAACCAATTAAAAAATATTTTTTGCACAAATTTTTTTTCTGGTCAACTGTGCGCTCGGGTTGAGCATAATTTAGAATTTAAATATGACTTCAACTTTTATCCTTCGATATAATTTACGAGCCACACGTTTTAAAAATTTCAGAGAAATTCTCAATATTTGATTTTTGTTTCATAATTTAATAAATTTTTAAATGAAATATGCCAAAAGTCTTTTAGGTCTCGAAATATGTCACCTTTGCGACTTTTTAATTCACAATTTTTAATGCGAAAATAAACTAATTTTTTTCCATTTTCCAATATCTTCACGTAAAATTTTCTCAAGCTTACAGTAATCGATTTTTAAGCTGATGAGTTTTGGAAAAATCTCTTGAAGACTTTTTAGGGGTTTTTCGTAAATTACGTAACGAAAAAGGAGGGTCTGAGGTCGCGTTACACTCCATAAAAACATTTTTAATTCAATATGGCGACAGCGTTACAGGAGAGGTGCAAAATGGTCAAATTTTGAGTTACGTAATTTACGAACAATCCTTTAGGGAATGTGAGAAAAATGCAGCTACTAAAATCAAGCCATTTTATGTTTTTTTTTTTTGATTTTCCATCGACATTTGATCCTTTCATTGTTATTTGAACACATTGAAGTTTTATGACATCAATAATGACCAAAAATGTAGTCAAAATTGCATTTTATTTCTGTCATTATGGAAAAATGTTGAATGTTTTCACTTCAATGGTTTTAATCGACTGAGGAAATTAATAAAAAAAATTTATTTTTTTTTCTTATTTTTTATTTCTTATTATTTATTGATAAAAATGATGATTAATTTGTTATCAAATTTGATAATAGAGTAAATAAATATTTTATCAAAAATATTAAAAAATAACTCGATATTTTTCATGTTTCAACGCTTACTTTGTTTAACTCATCAAAAAAGCTTTTACTAAAAGTTATTCACAAATCTCTCTCTTCCATCTCAATATCATTCAATGGTGATGATTTTCTTTGATTACCAACATTAACATGTTTACGGCAGCAGAAGTAGATCAAAGCAATATTAAGTGAAGTGAAAAGTCAAATGAAAGGTAAAAGCAATAAACAAAAATTGAAAAAACATTTCAGTTTTGAGATTCTCTTGCTTTTGTGTCATTTCCTCTTGTTCCTCATCAAATTTAGACATCGAAAGACTTTTTTGTCTCATCAAGTTATGATTTTGTTGTTTCAAAGCTTGAATTTCATCTGTGATGTCTTTGGCAGTTGAACTAATTGTTTGATACATATTTGATTCCTTTGTCTTAATTTCTGATTCCAAATTTGAAACTTTTAATGATATTTCGTTGAACTGCTTTGAAAATTTCTCAAAATTTAATTCCAATTTATCTTCTAATTGATTGTAAAAATAAATTGAAGGCAAACATTTTTCTTTAATTTCTTTTATCAACTCAAGAACTCCTGACTCAGGCTTTTTCCAATTCCCGGGAATTGAGTTTTCCGGGAACGGGAACGGGAACGGGAACGGGAATGAGTAATCGGGAACGGGAATGAGTCAAAAAAATATGAAAACCACCAAAATTTTTAAAAAATGTTGTCAAAAACATTGTATTTTTACATATTTAATATGATTCACTAAATTTTTACTGATAATTTTATCATTTTCATTAAATTAAAGAGCAAAATAAATTTTTATAAAAAATTTTGTAAATCTCATTAAAAATGATAGATTTTGAATTTTTATAGTATTTTTGTTCATTATTTAAGAAAATATATGAAAATATTTTCAATTTACTAAAAATTTGAAAAATTTCTACAAAAATTTTCAAAAATGTTTGAATTTGTATGGGAATATTCCCGAAAGGAAAAAGCCTACTCCTGAGCTATTAGTTTTGTATTCATCTACACATTGATTGCTACTTAACCAAAGTTGTTCAAGTTGATTCAAATGATCGAAATTTGTTGGATAAATTTGATTGATTTCGTTAAAACTAAAACCGATGTATTGCAATTGTATGTTGAATTTGAAAAGATCTTTTTCGAGATATTCGATGCTGTTTGACCATAATTCAAGAAGTCTCAATTTTGGAAATTGTTCAAGATCTTTTTTATGAATTTCTTTCATTTGACCATAACGAATGTAGATTAAAATGAGATTTGGTAAAACTTGACCAAGTCCATGTGGCATGTAATGAATTGTTTTTGAGTTTGACCAAAATCCTTGAACATTTTTATGACTCATTGATGAATTTTGATGTTTTCCATTGACTGATGTAATGACAGTATTTGGTAAAGTTATTGATGGATCAGTGTTGAGTATGCAATGATAAATTGTTTCAACCACAATAAAATCCCAATTTTTTAAATTCACATTCAATCTCAACAGCAGATACAAAAGAGTGTAAAAATAGAATAAAGCTGTAAATGAAAAAAATTAAATGTAGATGAAATAGAAAATAAAAATTTTAAATTATTTAATTTTCTTACCTCATTAACTTCATTTTTTGAACACAAATTTTCACTTGAACTTCACTTGATGAAGAATAAAATTAAAAAAAAGCTGTAGAGTAATGTAGAAAATTTTTAATCATAAAATGTTGATTCAGAAAATAAATTTGTCATAAAAGATTTGAATCATATTTTAGTAATGCTTTTTAATTATTCATAAAATTTCTCATTGTGAATTATTTTAAATTTTATTTTTCATAATAAACTTTTATTAATTATGTCATTTTAAGGAATTTTTAGGGATGAAGTTTAGAATTTTGATTCGCAATTTCTCAAGTCATACAATTAGTGAAAGCTTTCTAATTAAGCGCCGTCATAATAACTTGACGGCACAAATTAAACACAAAAAATAGAAGCCTCCAGCTATTATAGTTTTCAAGATCTTGCGCCTCACCCAACAGCAAAGTGAACTTATTAACTGTATTTTCTATACAAAAATGCATTAAAAAATTAAATTCTTTTTTAATTACTTTTGTTTTGTTTTTTTTTTATCACTTGAATGCAGAGTTGTTAATCTACTGGTCCGTAACCAGTAACTTTTTAAAAAATAGCCAATTGGTTACAGTAGCCAAAATCTACTGTAGAAAGTAGCCAAAAGCTATAAAGTGGATTTTACTTTTACAACTCTGCTTGAATGAAATAATTTTTTATGAAAAAATTTTGTTTATGTTGTTTGTTTGTTGTTATATTTGTGATATGAATAATTGAAACTACAAAAAATGTCTGAAACAAATAAAACAAATAAAATGAATTTATTTAAATATTTTATTCTTTGAATTTATAATTTTTCTTCAATAACTATTTTGTTAATACTTTACATTAGAAAATATTTTATTATTGTTACTAATTTGGGATTATTTTAACTTTTTTTATAGATCATTTAAAAACTACAGAACAATCTTTTATAACAAATTTGTTTAGAAATTTTTCTTTATTAATTTTTCATAAGCTCGTTTTAAACTTTTTTTTCAATTTACAGTCTTTTGAGTTTAAAGAAATTTAAAGTTTTTGACTTCTTAGAAGTTTTTTTTTTTATAAAGATTTCAATTAAAATTTTATTTATTTTAAACTTTATTAAATGATTTTTTAATTTTAGCATTGGTTAGCATTTTTATTAAATTGAATATTAAACATAAAATTGTATCAACACAGTCAAGTTTCAGTCCACCGTTCATATTTTAATTTTCTTTGAAGGCAGAATTTAGAAAAAATTTTACATAGAAACTTTTTTTTCTAAAGTCCGTTGTTGGCGGTTTTCAGCTTGACTGTGAATAAATTTGTTAATACTTAAAAATAACAAAATAATTATTTTAATAATTCTTTTTAATCATTCTCAAAGTTGAATAAATTTTAACAAACATAATTTCATGGCTGTATAACTAACAATATCTTTAACTTTAATAATTTGAACCAGAGTTGTAAAAATAGAAGCATGGAGATGGACACTGGGGCAAACGATTTTTTTTTCCTTTTTCGCTCCCGTGTCCATACTAAAGTTTTATAACTTTACTAACAGTCAAAGGCTACAATTTCAGGAAAAAGTTTTCTAACTAACATAAAGTTTGTGCCAATAAAACATAGTTATGAGTCTTATTTCAAACTTTATTTGTCTCATAAAATTTTTAAGACGCTTATAAAACCCTAATAAAAATTTTTATTAGTTTATAAAAGTTTGCTTTTTTGGACTCATAACTGTGCTTTATTGGCATAAACTTTATGCCAGCTAAAAATCATTTTTCTCAATGTCTAAAAAAGATTTTGCTTTTATAACTCTTTTAAAAATTAAAAAAATTTAATTAATATTGTGAAAGAGAGTTGTTACATAAATGGTCTATGTTCATGCGTTTATATAGATTTATGATAAATTTCGTCTATATAGACACCATCCATGCAAAGTTTGGGTCTATATAAACCAAAAATTATCATCTACGTCTATATTTTTTGTCTATATAGACGAAAGCATAGACATAGACGTCTATGAATAACAACTCTGTCGTAAAAATCGTAAACCATAAGTAAATTGAATTTTTTATTTTCAAATTTTATAAAATTTATTCAACTTCAAGAAAATTTCTTTTTTATGTTTGCTTATGATTTTTATTTGGAAGGAGTAAAACTTAAAAAATAATAAAAATTATTTCAATACTTTAATAAGACAAAAAAATTTAAAGTTCGGCATTATACAGTTAAGAAGAAGAATTTTGTGTTTTGAGTTTCTTCCTCTTCACAGAGAAAAATATTTAAAACAAGCATAAAACTGGATCTCATAAAGTGACTTTATGTCAAAAAAATATTAAAACTTTATTAGAGCTAAAATAGTTTTATAAGACATAAAAAGTTTTTATGGACAGAATTTTATGAGTGACATAAAGTATACTTTTTATGCCTCATAAAAAGCTTTATTAGATCCAACTTTATGCCAGTTAGAAAGTTTTTATTCTGTGTTATTAATTTTTACATAGAAAAATTCCAAGGATTAAGAACTTTGGTCCAACGTGCACTAATGTGCTCTAATGGGTTCTAAAATGGAAGTTTTTATTCCTTAGAAAATTAAAAAAAAAAAACAAGAAGAAGAAAATTATGCTCATAATTGAAGTAATGCACGCAGAAATGAGCTAAGTCTGTGTTGGTTTTTAAGAAATTTTTTCAAAACTTTAAACCATGATGCAGAGTTGTTAATCTACTGGTCCGTAGCCAGTAGCCAAAATCTACTGTTGCCACTGGCAGCTTTTAAAAAGCAGCCAATTGGCTAGTTGTATTCAAAATCTACTTTTTTTGGCTACTGGCTACTCATTTTTATATGGGAAAAAAGTATAAGTAACTCTGCCATGGTATGATAAATTGGATTTTTGTAATGTCTATTCTAAAATAAAAAATTTCAGTTTATATCATGCAGAAGCATGTCGTTTGATAGACTTTAAGAGAAATACAATTAAAACAAAGACGAACTTAGCTCATATTTGTTAACTCTCTCTTCTTCTTATCTACATAATGCCTTACTCAACTCAAGTTAAGTCACAATTTTTAATTTCTTCCAATGCCATTATCAGCTTCACCACTTCCATCACTATAATTGCCATAATACCTTTGATCATCGCTATTAATTGAAGGAGAATTTTCATCAGTCTCTGACGTTTTTTCACTCTTCATTTGCTCATTCATAATTCCACTATTTAAATTTACAATATATGGAATAACATTGTCAATTCTTACAAAATCAACTAAAATATTGAAAAATAATTTTTCAATAATTTTCAAATTGAAACTCGGCAGCATCATTAAACATTGATAAATATTTAAAAGTCGATTTCGTGAAGTTCTTTGTTGATAATTTTGAAGACTTTCAATAATTTTCTCATGATATGCTCGCATTTGTCGTAAATTTCCTTCATTCATTGTATAAACTTTGTTTGTATTAAAAAAACACAACAATCTCACATGAGCAAATTCAACAGCATCAAGTTCCAACTTTCCTATGCCATCAACAAAACGATTTAACAAAAAAATATTGTTCAACATTTTTTTCACCTTTTTTCCCTTCACTGACGATTTTCCATCATTTTTTTGACTTTGTTCGCTTAAAATTAGCAACGATTTGACATAATTGATGAGTGTTGACACAATCATTGGCTTTAAATGTGCTTGTTGTGCAGCATTGCATGTCTGTGCAATTCCAACAATCAAAAGTTCAATCCAACTTGCTTTTAAAACTTCACTTTGAATGTCAGTAGGAAAAAATTGAAAAACTTGAAGGTCACGAAGCCAATCAATTGTCCGAAACAGCACACGACTTCCAATTTCACAGACAAAATGCATTTTTGGCAAAAGATTTGGAATTTGTATTTTAAATTGCACATTTTGTTCATCATTAAGTGAATTAAGGAAATTTTCACTGAGTTGTTCACAATAATTGCCATTGAAAGTGTCATAAGTTGAAGTTGTTAAAGAATTTTCAATAAATTGAATCATGTCGAGTGAATCATTAAAAAGTTTTTGTTCTAAAACACTTTCAAGTAATTCATTTGAGTCAGTTTTCATTTTATTGTTCTCATTTTGGTTGTCACTGGTGAAAGAATTTTCATCATTTGGTGAAACTTTTGATGGTGAAGCTGAAAGATTGACACTGGCAGCATGCATAAGAAGGGGATTGAGTTGGAAGAGACTGAGATAATTGACATTACTGCTGCTTTGAGCTTCACGTTTTCGACTCATTTTGAGAGTGTTTTCTGTGCCATTTGATGATGTTTCATGGTGGACACTTTGGGACTTCATTGCGTCTTTATTTTTATCTACTATTGGTTTACGCTCATGTTGGACAGCTAAAAAATTGTAAAAATTAAAAAATCTTAGTAAAATTGAAAAAAGTTTTTAAATATTTTTAAAGTTCAGTCAGGTTTTGTAGTCATAATTTGAAAACTTTTTGTTAAAATAGTTTCGCTAGTCAAACAAAATTTAAATTTCTAGATTTTAGTGAAATTTTTTTGCTTTTAGTTTTAAAATTTTCTGTTATGAAATTGTTTCAATGTTTTTCATTTCAAAGTTTGAGCATCCTTAATATGAGATTTTTAAAGTTTTCAAAAATTTCAAAAATTCAAAATTATCAAAAATTTCATAAGTTTTCGTTAGATTCAAACCAGAGCCTGAAATCGTTTGATGAGTAAGTAAAATGTCGACTAAATTTACTTGACTTAAAATTTTTTCACAAGTCGAATAAAATTTACTCAAGTTTTACTCACAAATTTTTACTCGAGTAAATTTATTCAAAATTTACTTAATAATTTTTAATCAATAAATTTTAGTTACTCATTATTTACTCGAATTAATTTCGAGTAAAGTCATAGCCTTTGCTCTGGTTCGGAAAGCAACTTTGACATAATCAAGAATACAACTTTGATTTATTTATTTTGAATAAAATTTTGCTCCTAGTTATAAATCGATTTACAAATAGATAACCGATTATTGCGAAACAACAAATTAAAGTTATTTTCTGGACTAGGCAAAGTTAGCACAGCGTTATTTTGCCAAAAATCAATCTTTTATAAATATGCTGGCACATAGCTTTGATCTATCATCTACTCTTGAATAAAACAGCCGACTCTTTTATCCGAAAGAAGAAGGTAGTCTTGTGAAAAAAGTTTAAATCTAGTAAATTTAGTCGATTTTTACTTACTCATCGACTTAAACATCATCGATTTCGGGCTTTATTTCAAACTTTCGTAAAGTTTAAAAAGCTTTTCAAATTTTCAAAAGCTTAAAAAATTTAAAAAAATTGAAAAATTTTAATAAATTTTAAAATTTTTCAAAGATATTAGCAAAAAAAGTTTAATTCAACTAAAAAAAAGACAAAAAGTTTTCACTAAAAATAATTTCTTTCAGTCATTTCTTCAAATCTTCACAGTCAAATAACAGAACTAACAATCACTTCTCATTCCGCACGCAAGGCACTTCTGCAGGCGACAATATTGACATCGATTACGATGATGTTTCGTTACTTCACAGTTCATTGCCCCACGACATTGATAGCCAAGTTGTTTTCTAATTGATCGCTTGAAAAATCCTTTGCAGCCTTCACATGAAATTGCTAAAAAAATTTGCTTTTATTAAAAAATTATAAAAAATTAAAAATTTGATGAATTTTTTACCTCCTGCAAATGAAAGAAGAAAAAAAATAAAAATTAGCAAATAAAATTTTTTTTATGCAACCTTGAGTTTTTGATTAAATGTCGAAATCTTACCATAATGTCGTCCCGAAGCTCGATCACCACAAACAAGACAAAATTCGATATTTCCATTGCTCGGCATTGTGATTTCCTGACTTTTTTGCGCTTGAATTAGCTCCGTTTTAATTAATTCGCTCTTGATTTGTGGAAGGTCAATTGATGATGAGTCCATTATCTTATTTTATTAAAAAAGAGAAAGAAAACATTTAATGACGAATGATTTTTGTGCAAGGTTAATTATTTTATTTAAAATTTATAAACATAAAAACAAGCTTATAAATTTTCTGCTAAAATTAATTAAAATTTTATCTGATTTTTGCTTTTTATTATCTTATATTAAATGCGCTAAAATATAAAGAACGAATTTTTGTTTTAAAATTTGAAAATTTTCTTTAATTGATGCAAAATGAGTTTTGTCATAAAAGCAAGAAGAAATAATTCAAACTGAACTTGATAATGAAAACATAATTGTTACTGTTTCGTCTATCTATATATATTTTTATTCATTTGTGATATATCTCAAAATGCTCACTGTTTTTACAAATTTGAAATGATTGAACTTTTAGTCCTCTTCCTTTTTCAACAGGCGAGCAGTATAGTATGCTCAGATTTTTTTGCTACAAATTTCATGGTATTTATAAAAACATTTCTTCAGTTATTCATTTTTATTTATTTATTTTTCTTTTTCTAAGCTATGCATAAATGCATTATTATTTTTAATTTATTATCTCATTGAATAAAAAATTATTTCAGAGTCCGAAATCGTTTGAAAATTTAGTTGCAACTAAATAAATTCAACTAAATTTTAGTTAGTTGCAAAACGGTTTCGGACTCTGAATTATTTTATCAGCAAAAATGATTTATCACCAGGAATATTAATTTTCAAAGTAGAGACAGTTCCAAAAAAATTTTTATTTTTCAAGCTCGCCTGCTATCATTAAAAAAGTTATGGCACCAGCTATTACTAGAAAACTTTATTGTTGCTTTAACCTAAACTTTTTACAGTTTATTATTGAATTAAATTAGGAACGGAAACCAAATGTGGTTAAAAATCTGTGGAATTTAACTAGGTTTTTTAGATTCTTCTTACATTTTCTTTTTTTTACTTTTACCAAGAGGTATGGATTGGCAATTTTATTTGAATTTAACAATGTAGGAACATTAATAAGAAAATTTTTTCATTTTTCAAGTTCGTCTACTGCCAGTAAAAAAGCTAGGATACTGTTAATAGTCTGTATGAAAATTAGCCTAAAAATTTTTTGTAATTGAAAATTGAAAATTTAACATGAATGAAAAATTCTTGTTTTCAAATTATGGACAATATTCTCAATGAATAAATGCCTAAATTTGTGTCTAATAAATGTTGCATAATGCAACAGATTAAATTTGAATTTCATTTTTGTCACGCGTTCTCCACTTTTTCTTGATCTTGAACGTAATTAGAGTTCAAAACTTATAACACTCGAACAAGAGGCACGAAAAAATTGAAAATAAAGTACCAGCTATCAAATTAGAAATCAAATTCAGCACATTTTCATTTTTTGTAAATATCTAAATTTCTCGTCTCGAGCATTCACAAATAAAATATTTCTTCCTCTCCCCACTTCATTTCTTTTGTTTTTTTTTTTTTATTATCTTAAAAGCATGTCGCATTAGTCGTAAATTATCATCTCATTTGAAACTTAATATCTTCATTTTTTTCACTCTTTTCATTCACACATAAAATCAGTCAGTGATTCTTAAGCAGAATTTGTGTTAAATTTAAATAAATTTGCCATATTTTATTTTGAATTGAAAAAAATTTGAGGATTTAGAATGATTAGATGTTTTTAGGAAGCAATGAAAAAACTTTTGAATTTTTAAAGCTTAATTTAATAATATTTTAATTTAAAAAAGAGAATAAAAAATTTTCATTTCAATTTCATTACATCAAAAAATATTTTTGATAAATTTCATGTAAGTTTTATGACTTTCAGGGAAAGTTATAAAACTTGAGTTTACTTTTTAGCTTTTAAGTATTTTTGAAAATAGATTTTGGCTTCATTAACCAGAAACTATTCTTCAGGAAAAAAATTAGTAGCTACAGTGGACATTTTGATATCAGCTATGGATCAATAATTTAATAATTTTGGTTTACAAATCTAAAAAGTGGAATAATTTGTAAAAGCTTGAGTAAAATTTTTCTTGTTTTCAATTTTAATAATTTAATTTTTTCAAGTCGTGGATGCGAAACAACTTTAAATTATTCAAGCAATTTCAATTGCATTTCAACAAGTTTTTGGCAATTTACAGAGTTTTACAGCCATTTATTTTTATACTTAATGACAGTGTTGTTGTTGTAGACGTCTACGGTCTACGGTCTATGTAGATTCTACCGAAGATTATGTTTACACAGACGAAAGTTGTAGACCGTAGACGTCTACAATAACGACCAAGGGATAAGATCTTTTGATATTTCAAATAAAATTCGATCATAGTTATCATTGAAAAATCTACAAAAATCAAAAATTTGTATGGAAAACATCAAAAAATCAAATTTGCACCTTTTAATAACGACACTGCTGAATGACCTTTGTAATTTCCTATTGTTTTGCTACAATACTTAGGGCGCTGAACAAAATTTTAAATTTTATTCGAATTTTTTCTTTGATCCACCAGCTAATTGAATTATAAACTTAAATTCTTTAATTATTGTTGATAAATTTTTTGCTCAAAATCATTCAAATAAATTTTTTAACTCAATTAGTTTTTTCTTCTCTTTTTTATCCTCAATAACTTCCCACACAAATATAAGAAAAAGATCAAAATTCATTCAAAAATGCCACACATCAAAGACTTTTACATTTTGTGATCTTTTTATAATAAAATTTTGTTGGTTCAAAGATTCAAAATGTCTTTAACAATTTTTCTGCGACTTGTTTGAGCGACTTTATGATAATTTTATTGCTTTTGATTACAAAAAAGGCAAAAAAACATTAAGAAGAGAAAAAAAGAGAAGAAAAATGTCAGATTGAAGCTGCTTGTGAGAGGCAAAAAATAAAAAATGATTCAAAGGTCAAAGTTCTTTTGTGTTACGAACAAAGTGAGAAAATGACTGAGGTTAATAAATTAGAACAAAGCAAAGATGAAAAGTGAAATGAACTTTGAAATTTGATCTTGTTTTACTAATTTTAATTTTATTATCTTTAACAATCTTGAGGTTTTTGTCATGTTTTTATGTGTGATTGACAAACTTTCAAAAAATCAAGATTTATTTGATATTATAAAAATTTGATGGTGATAAAATAAACTAATTAAAAGTTGAAAAAATTTGAATTTTAAAAACTCAAAAGAACATAAAAGAAGAAGCTCTATGAGGCAAAATGCGAATTTTTTTCAAAGGAATATTGAACGTATTTTACGATTCAGCATAATTAGACGATTTTAAATAGAGTAAATTCATAATTTTAGGTGCTACTTTTCATTAGAAATTCTTTTCTTGTATTTCAATAAAGTGTAAAATTTTTAAAATTTTTTACTTCACTTAAAGCTCTCTAACTCGGTCATTTTTCAACCGATTTTGTCTAATTTTGCTTTAAATGACAGATATTTTTATTACACTTATTTTGATATATAATTTGTGGCATTTTTTGTGTGCATGTGGACAGCAGATGCTGAGGAATGTTCTCAAACTTCTCATAAGTAAAACATTTTTACAAACTTTTTTCGATACTTGAAGGCTCTGACAAATATCTCGAAATGGTTTTGAAATTAGATCTTTAGAGCAAGTTGTTTTAGAGTTATGAGCTACTAAATATTTTGAGAATGGTCATTTTATTTATTTTAATCGAATTTCTCGACTTTGAATACTTTAAAAATATATTTAATGGCGACAGCAGTTCAAAGCTGTTTTGTTAATAATTACATTTCAACTTTAAACAATTAGAGTTTTGAAAAAGAAAACTTGTCAAAATTTTTTTTTATCTAAGTTCTTTTCCCTTTATAAAATCTTAAAAGCTCGAAAATCCATCAATTCAACTCAAATAACGGACTTAAAGAATTGATACAGTTTCAACTATTCATTCGATAGCTTTGCTCATAAATCTTTCAAATAAATGCGCGAAA
This sequence comes from Polypedilum pembai, assembly GCA_014622435.1. Classification (NCBI taxonomy): domain Eukaryota; kingdom Metazoa; phylum Arthropoda; class Insecta; order Diptera; family Chironomidae; genus Polypedilum; species Polypedilum pembai. The sequence continues at coordinate 13,156 of JACWBX010000468.1, forward strand.
GATTCTTTTCTTTTGCTTCTTCATTTTCTTCCGCTTTGACCATTCATGCTTAAAGATTTTGATACACTTTTTACTAACTGTTAAAAGAGAAGCGTTAAACATTCAAATGATTTTTTGTGCTTAAATCTTAATGGTTATAGATTTGAGAATAATTGATGTTAATTGAAAAGAATGAAGAGAAAAAGGCGAAAGAAAGAAAATCATTATTGGGTTCAAAAGTGAATGGATGAAATTGAAGAATGTAGAAAAAGTTTAAAACAGAACTTTGAAGCAGAGCTTGAAGTCAAATTAAAAAATTAAATGCTAAGTTGATTAAATTTTGTCGACTTAAGTACAAATTTTTAGTCAACTTCGGGTTCTGTTTTGAAGTTCTTGGCAAGTGACACAAAAATTCTTTTCAACTTGTATTCAAAAAATCTTTTCAAATAGATAAACGGATAAAAAGAAATTAGAATTTTCAAATTGCTTACAGAAGATAAGATATGGTCAAAATTTAATTCTTCCTATGTAAGGAAATCAATTGTAAAATTTTCTCCCAGTCTTTAATGAAATAAATTTTGAAATGAATGAAAGATAAAAACAATATTGTGAGCACAAAAATGTATAAGAATTCTTTCTCAAGTCTTGCATTTATTTCATACGATCTACTCTAACAGAAATTGCTCACGTGTGGCAGATAATATAAAGAGGTGCAAAATTTTATATAAATGTTATCAAAAGTTGTTCAGCTGCTTAGGCTAACTCTTGCAAAAAAGAAGAACGAGTAAATAAAATAATAATAATGAAAATAAAGTTAGTAAAAGACACAGGCTTGGAAAGGAAAATATTAAAAACAAAAGATAGAAAATTTGCAAAATTAGAGTCTAATTTGTAGATTTTTGGCTACTTTCTACACTAAATTTATTTTGTTGCGACACATCAAAATATTTTTTCATAAAATTAAATATTGAAATTATAAAATTTCACATTTGTGGCCGAAAATTTGTCTAACTTCACAAAGGTCAAAATTCTATGAAAAATTCGAAAATTTCTACTTGTCTTTTAGTTTCAAGAAGAAAGGATAGTTGATTTTTTTAATTTCAATTCTTTTCGCAACACATTAGTGTGACGGGACACACGACTAAGACACCAAAATTTTAGACAAATGAATATTGTTGAAATGTAAGGAGCTTCTTTGGGTTACTAAACTGTACTAAGATTAAGTGAACTAAGAGAGAAGTGTGAATGATTGGATTCAGCTGAAATAGATTAAATTTTATTCAGAATTTTGAAACTAAGTTACAAAATTATTGCGTAAGTTTCGAGAACCTGTTGCAGTCTCTGTTTTGACAGGAGAAATCAGTTACTGGTTTGATCCAGTTTACAATAAAAATTTGATCGAGCTTACATAACTGTCTTAGTTAGGATCAGTTAGACACGACTAGAGTTGTAAAAGTAGAAGCTACTTTGTAGCTTTTGGCTACTTTTTACAGTAGATTTCGGCTACTGGCTACGGACCAGTAGATTAACAACTTTGGGCTCGACTGAAGACTTTAAACTGAAAAATTTAGTCACTGGTTACTTAAATATATATTTTTGGCTGTTGTGTAGCAAACCAGTAGTTTGACAAATCAAAATATTATTATTGATACAATAAAAGTTTCATTTTATTACCTTATACTAAAAAATCTTTCAAATCATTGACCTTGAGTCATTTTTTTATATTTTTCTTTTCTGAATTTCCGTTAACTTTTATTTTTCACAAATTTTTATTTAAAATTTTAAAGGTTTTTTAATTTAAATTATTTTCAGTTTTTATTTTTTATTTTAATGAATGAGTTTCAATATTTGTTTTATGTTATTTTAATTTTTCAACTTGTCACAAGATTTGCAAAAATTTATTTTTTATTTCTTGTCTTTTAACTGCACAATAATTTTAGATTAAATCTTTATAAAACTTTTTTATTGACAGATTAAAAAATTTTCAAATGGTAAAAAATAAATAAAAACTTTTGTGTGTTTGAATTTATTGTAAAGTTTTTATTACTTTTTTGTTTGTTTAATTTTTTATTTATGGAATTTTTATTGAAAAATAAAAATATAATAAAAATTTTTGATTTTTAAATTGAGTTATAAAATTTTTATAATTTTTCTATCTATTTTGAAATTTCAATAAAGAATACAAAATAAAAAAATTTAAATATGAAAATATTCAAAACTTTTTCAATTTTTCATCTTTTTTTCTATGCAAAAAGTTTCACTTCTTTCTCTCCTTTCAGCACTTCAAAAATTTTTGTCACTTCTTAAAAAACCCACAAAGAAACTTTTTTAATTTATTTATTTTTCCACCTTAATACAGAGAGCGCGCTTAAAAAATCAAAGTCACTTGTCGATTGCCTAACATTTAACTAAATTATATTTCTTTGAGTTTTCTTGATTTCATCTCATCTTCACTTCACGCTTGTTTGAACCTACAACAGTCATCTCTCTTTTTCTCTCTCACACTAATCTGCTTCTTCTTTTCTGATTTCTTGTTGTGTTACAGTTACAGATATCTTCTGTTATGAGTCTGTTTACTTCCACATTTAGAGAGACGAAGAAGATGCGATTTGAGAGAAGAGGAAAGAAAATAAAAAGAAGAAAACTGTTGCGAGATGAGACAGGTGGAATTATTTTTTCGAGCTAATACTGACTGAGTTTGAAATGGTGTTTAAGCGCATTTTATTGAACTTTTTATTTTCGTCTCTCAAAGTTATTTTTTTATCAATTATTATAAATTTCAAATCTTTTTTAAAAAGTTTATTTTTAAATCAAATTTTTGGATATTTTTATTCAAAAAATTTCATTTTTAACTGATGAATAATAAAAGAACGTCAGATTCTCCTAACGTCTTTATAAACTCTTTGTGTAACGTTATGCGGTTCAATTTGAACTTTTCTCATACGAAGCCTTACGTTTCACAGTCATTTTCATGTTATAAAATTTTTGGAAAGAATTAAAATCGTGCTCGCCTTTTATAGTCGATCCGAGATGACCGAATTAATATTTTAATTCAAAGTATAATAGCAGTTAGAAATAATAACTTGCTCTCTAAGCGACAATATTTAAACTTCGTTAATTTCTCGTTAAAATTTTTCCAGTTGAAAGGAAAGATTTTTTTTTTCGCTATTTTTCTTTACATTTCGTCATTACTCACCAAAATAATTTCGATAGAAAAATTTTTTATGTCAAATTTTTTTCAGCACTGCTTATAATTGAAAATTCTAGTGAAATGAGACTTTTTCTAGAAGTATTATTTTTGTTTTCTTCGTTTTAGACGTTTACTTTCATTAGAGTTGTTTTCCCCCTGAATTTTTCTATTAATTTTTTTGATCAAATTTTTAAAGTTTTTTAATTATTCTTAATTTTTTCTTTCAATTTCATAACATTCAAACAAATCTTCAATTATTACAGACAAACTGCTTAAACAATAAAAAACTTTTTAAGCTAATTTTTTTTTCCTCTTTCACTCCTCTGATAGAGCGTAAAGAAAAGTTAGAACAAGAATAAAAATCATCTTAACTAGAGTAAGCCGCTCAGCTCATTTGATGCTTTCAATGCTCATAGCAAAATAAAAAATCAGAGTGAGTGAGAGAAAACAGTTAGAATGCTTTGAACTTGCATTAATGCCGTTCCATTCTCATTCGTTTGCATGTGTTGTTGTTGTTGCTGAGAGTGAGACAGGTTGATGCACCTGATTCACATCAATAAAATTGCACTGAGCATGTTGCAAAGCGAGCAAGTGAGAGAGAGAATTTAAAATAGTGATGTGATTTATGGACATGTTGGACAGGTTTTTAGTATGTGTCGTTGATACAATTCAGAAGTCGTTCGCACAAAACTCAACACAAAGAGAGAAAGAGCAAAAAAAAGCAATACAGACAAACACTTTTAAAGGTCAAATATCTTTAATGTCACGGGGGAGCTCTGTGAACGCGACATATGAAAATCTCTTCGGCTCACCTTATTTTGGCTTTGCCTGGACGGCTTCTTTATTTTAACTAATGATAAATGATTCTAATGATCACAATTTTTAGTCCTTTGACATTCCTTAAGAGTTCACTGATGCTATTTTTATCATTTAATGCAAAATTTTTTTAAACTTTTGTTTAATTCACTTAAAATTAAATTTTCAAAGCACACTTTGATAAATTTTTTTTTACTTAACAATTTTTGCAGTTTTAGTTTTCAATTTTTACACAAAAAATTTCAAATTTGATTTAATAATAAAGAAATAAGAATAAAAAATTCCTCTTTTATTTTCCTTTTTAAGTATTTGACACAAAGTGAATTCGATGGCAATGATGTTTGATAATTTTTAAGTGTAATGGTTTTTTAAAATTTAAAACTTAAAAGTAAATAAAGGAAAAATTTCTTTTGAATTTGAGAAAATTAAAATTTAAAATAGAAATTAAGCTAATTAGACTAAGATTAATGTTAAATTTATTACTAAATTAAATAAGTTTTGAATTAAAGAAATCAACATTTACGATTTAATTTAAAAATTTATTTTGTCGTTAAATAATTATTCATGGTAAAGCATGAAATAATTTTTTATAACTAAAATTTTTACGAGTTTAAATCTTTTTAAAACTTTAATTTCTAATATTGAAGCTTTAATTTGGTATTGTTTATGACTCAACAATTCCAAAATTAAAATTTTTCATGTGAACGTTTTCTCATGGAATTGATTTGTTGTTAGTGGACTAAATAAAACCTTGATTTAAAAATAAATCCCCGGAATTTAAATTAATCATATAATTTTAATCTAATCTTAGAAATTCATTCATAAATTTTTAATCTTAAACTTTTAAGATTAATCAATGTTAAAGAAAGAAAACGTAAAAAGGTCTATTGCCTAAAACTTTTAAAGAATGATGAAAAAACACAAGAAAACAATTCATTTTCAATGCTTATTTCACAGTCAAGTTTCATTTCGCCGTCCATAGCTGAATTTTCTTAGACGGCGGATTCTAGGGGAAACTCTACATAGAAAATTTTTGCTAAAGTCCGCCGTTGGCAGATTGAAACTTGACTGCATTTATTACACTTTTTTTAGGATTCTATCAAAAATATCTAACAAATTAACATAAATTTTTTCTTAGCTTCATATAAAATTCTTGAGTTTCAATGGTTACTCTGTTTTGGCTTTCAAGAGTTTTAAGTTACTGCTTTTTTCTTCATACAAAAGATAACTTAATTAACCAATTATTATTTTATTCTTATTCATTTGTCTCTTTTTAATACTTAGGAATAAAGAAAATAAAGTAATAGAAATAAAAACTTAAGAATAAAGAGAAGCAAGGAAGAGCCACATATCGATCTGAAAACTAATTTCTAACGAAATTTCGACGTAATACGTAGAAGCTTTTTAAACATTTACGTGTTGAACAATTCCAAGATTTAATGTGGTCTCTTGGTTAGATTTTAACTTCAATAGCCAAATGTTTACTGTAGACATTGGTTACTGTTTGAAAAGTAGATTTTGGCTACAGACTACGAATGGGTAGTTTAACAACTCTGGTTAACGATATTTTTGATCGTTAATAATCTTAACGTTAAAGCCTTAAGTAATTAGAATTTTCAAAAATTTTCGACGCTCAGGACTTATTGCTATTGAAGCACAATATGAATTTTAAGTTTCACCATCATATATTATGATAACGTCAGGCTCGACTCTTTGCTTCATTGAATTGCATCATTTTAATGATGAAGGATTCATTTTGCGACTCTGTGTACTTCAAATAAAACCAATGACTTAAAATGAAGTAATAGAAAATTATTTATGATCTTAAAAATATTTGAAAAATACAACGCAAGTTTTTCAAGTTAATATGTCCATCATACGGTAGTCGTACGAATACTGGCGGTCATATGACGTCATTAGCTACTCAAGATTGTTATCTTAGTAGAAACTTTTCTCTTTATATTACATAACAATTTTTCAAGGCTTTTACGACAAAAAATTTTTTAATTAAATAAATCAAAAGAAGAAATTAAATTCAAAGCTAATTTATTCTTTAAAATAATTTTACAATTGAAAGGTTGACAAGTTAATCATATCATTATACCTTTTTTTCCACCCACAATCAAGTCATTGTCACAAATAATTAAATCGTTCATGAATGAAAATTTTCTAAACAAAGACTTGCTTTTCTTCATTTACATTTTAACATCGCTTCTAGCATAATTTTAACACCTTTTTCATTGTCATACATGTAAATTTATTTCCTACATTATATCAAAAATAATTTTAAAATAATTAAATCGACGCAGAAAGGAATCAAATTTTAACTTTTGTCTTCACAACAGCCCACGTCAGAAGCAGCAAATCACCTAGATGATGAAGAAATTGATTAAATTCGAGCGAGACTTGAAAGCGTAAAAAGGAGAAAGAAAGAAAAAAAAATTTAATTTGCATGACGCAATGTTGAGAATCGAAATTATGGGATTTTTTTCTTTTTTCTGTAAGAGCGTGGGGTATGTGCACAAATGGGATTGCATCATAGACAAAATAAAAAATTTTTCTCCTTTTTTAATCAAAAAAAGAAAAATGAAAATAGACCAAAAATATGACGAACGTCAACCTACGTGCTCCATGTAAAAATAGTAAAAAAAAATTATTTTTGTATTTCTGAGATTTGATGTGTGTCACATAGAAATTACGCTTTAGGGTGAAATGATGTGATTACAGAGAGAGAGAGAAAGAGAAAAAAAATTGTGAATGAGAGAACATGAAGGTTGTTAAATGAGAAGAAAAGCTTTTTATGTGGTTGAGTGTTAATGAATAGAGAAAATGCCGGCTTGCAAAAATAACTTTGGGTTTTTGCTGCTGATATTATCTTTACAGAAAAATGAGATTTTTGATATTTCAATATTTTTAAAATTCTTGAAATTTTATAAATAAATTTTTTATACATGTGTTTGTTAATTAATCTTGCAGAGTCTTAAACCGTTTTGTTTTTTAGTCGAGACTAATTAAAATTCAGCTAATTTTTTTTTGAATAAAATTAAAACTAAATTAATATATAAAAGAATAAATTATAGTTGAAAATTTTAATCGACTAAAATTAAATTGGCCGACTTTATACCGACCAAATTTTAGTTAGTCAGAAAACGGTTTCGAACTCTGATATCTTATAACTTTTAAGCAAAACTCTCAAGAATTAAAAACTTTTTTTCCTTTTCAATTTTTTATGCGAAAAAATTCATTTTTGCTGTCAAGGAGATGAACATAGACGCCAGATGTTTGGTAAAATTTTATTTTCGACTGAATGAATTAATTTTTTGAGCAGGTAGAACTATCAAAAATAGCCCAAGGGTCACATAAACTGATGCTTATTACGTCCTAATCTTAGCAGGCCACACTCGCTTTATAATAATTTTTACAACATTCTTTTTACAAATAATCAGAGTCATATAGCGAGCCCTCGCTTGAGTAGTCAAAGTATCTAAACTTTTGAAAGTATGAAAAACTGCCGTCATTCGGGATTGAATCAAATCGAGACTCTCGGCCACTGAGACGTTCAACTGCTCAACAGCTTTTAATCGATTGATATAAGCATTAAAAATTTTCACTTTTTTGTTATGCTCATGGTCCTTGAATTCGAATCTTATGATGAAAATCTTGAGGAATCTAAACTTTCAGTTATTTAACCAACAACCAAAAAAGCTAAAAATATTCGTTTTCTTGTTATA
>JACWBX010000468.1:20891-37526 GCA_014622435.1 Polypedilum pembai
AAAAAAAATTGTGAATGAGAGAACATGAAGGTTGTTAAATGAGAAGAAAAGCTTTTTATGTGGTTGAGTGTTAATGAATATAGAAAATGCCGGCTTGCAAAAATAACTTTGGGTTTTTGCTGCTGATATTATCTTTACAGAAAAATGAGATTTTTGATATTTCAATATTTTTAAAATTCTTGAAATTTTATAAATAAATTTTTTTATGTACATGTGTTCGCTAATATGACTTGTAATTTATAAGTGAAATTCACAAGAATTAAAAACTTTTTTTCCTTTTCAATTTTTTATGCGAAAAAATTCATTTTTGCTGTCAAGGAGATGAACATAGACGCCAGATGTTTGGTAAAAATTAATTTTCGACTGAATGAATTAAATTTTTGAGCAGGTAGAACTATTAAAAATAGCCCAAGGGTCACATAAACTGATGCTTATTACGTCCTAATCTTAGCAGGCCACACTCGCTTTATAATAATTTTTACAACATTCTTTTTACAAATAATCAGAGTCATATAGCGAGCCCTCGCTTGAGTAGTCAAAGTATCTAAACTCTTGAAAGTATGAAAAACTGCCGTCATTCGGGATTGAATCCGGATCGCCAAAATTCCTTTTTCAAATCGAGACTCTCGGCCACTGAGACTTTCAACTACTCAACAGCTTTTTAATCGATTGATATAAGCATTAAAAATTTTCACTTTTTTGTTATGCTCATGGTCCTTGAATTCGAATCTTATGATGAAAATCTTGAGGAATCTAAACTTTCAGTTATTTAACCAACAACCAAAAAAGCTAAAAATATTCGTTTTCTTGTTATAAGACACAATTAACCTCCTGAATTGGCTCTTATAACAAAACAAAATCTTTAATTCTTTTTGGAATTTTGAAATTTACTTTAAAATCGAAATTTCCAAGATTTTTTAAAACAATTTTTAAATCAAGGCCAAGCGTAGACAAACAAACTTATTGTTGCTGTATTTTGCTCTTATTAGTGTGTCCTTTCAGAAGGGGCAGTTAAACTTTTAATATTTCGCAATCAAATGACAAAATATTTCGAAATAAAATCTTTTTTTACCATGAAACTTTCCTAAAAGAAGAAATCTCAGTCTAATAAATCTTTTCTAAGAATAAATAATTAAATAGTAAACAAAAAACAAATCTGATTGAGACCACAAAAGAGAAGAAACATTAACCGCATTTCATTTAATTATTTCATTACATATTCATGACACACACACACACACACACACATAACAAACCACACTCATCCTCATTCTTATCTTCATCTCTTTTATTCCCAAACCACAAAAGTGTCAGTAAACAATTCACAAATAACTTAAAAGCTCTTTCTGACCCATAAAATGCTTTCACATATATTTTCATAGAAAAAATAAATATTTCAAGGAAAGCAACCCAAAAAACATTTCTCGTTATTGTTTTTTTTCTGCTAATAGCAGCATTTTGTTAAGCAGCAAAGTGCTGATGACTGTTGTTGTTGTTGTTACTGTGTGCACCTTTTTATGTTTATATCGTAAAAAAAAAATAAAAGCGAAGTAAATGGTGGTTGGTATAATTACACACCATCAAATGACACCCAGAAATGGGATGAAGATGAGCTCTCGCTTTTTTACTATCGCTTGACGTCATACGGCTTACAGCTAAACCACAAAATGAACTATGCAAGCAAAAAACGATTGTGTGGGTGGTAGGAAAATGAAATTTATAAACTTTTTTTTTCCTCTTCCTCGCTTTCTCGTTCTGTTTTATTATGCTTGCAAGCAAACGAGTTGTGTCTTTTTTTGCTCTACACATGGATAAAAGAAAAGAAATTGCATGCATGGAGGTAAAATTTATGTGAATGTGTAGGTGAATGAGATATGATGGAAGGAATTGAATACAAAAAAAAATTAAATTTGCAATTTGATATGCTTGGGTTGGAAACTCTTTAAGAAATTAAAATTTTTGAAAACTTTTTAAGGATTTTTTTACTCAGTTTTTCTGGAAATTGAATTCTTAGTCTTTATTAAATAATTTTCTCATTTCGGCAGATGCCGAAGCTTCGCTTGCCAGAGTGCCGGTAATGACAGCTGTCGGTAGGAATTTTACGGCCGGCAATGATAACTTAGCGAAGTGTCGTTTGCATTGCTGAGTTGCTTCATTAGCAATAGATAGCCAGTTGCCAAGTGACTGTGAGACGTTCTGCTTTTATCTGCCGGGCAATTCTCAAGACCTTGTTTGTTTTGTATTGTTATCAGAGCTCTTAATTAATTAGAATATAGCCAATCAAAATGCTTTTTTCTTTTGCCAATCACGTTAACACTGATTTTCTTAGAATTATGAAAGCCAAATAAAGCTCTAAGGCTTTGTTAATGATAACTTAAAGTCTATGATCTATGATATAGTGCTACCGTAAACATGTCAATATTGGTAGTCAAAATAAATTATCACCATCGAATGATATTGAGATGGAAGAAATGGAATTGTGAGTAATTTATAATTGCATATAATCATTGCATTTAGTTCAGTTATTAAAAATTTAATAAATTGAAATTTTTATAAAAAGTCTTAAAGCGTTTTCTTAATAAATTAAAAACTTCTTGTAATTATTGTACAGCTGTTAAAGCTAAAATCAAAGCTGAGTAAGTATCAAAATATGTTTGAAAATTTAAATTTTTCAATAATTGTACAAAAATAACTAAGACTAATAGACTAATGACATTATTTACAGATTCTATAATTTCTCGCTTTAAAAAATTTATTTATATTTTAGATCATTTCAATTCTGAGCTGTTTTGATGAGTCAGGGTAAGTCACTGCTCTAGCAAACTGATTATACTGGATTCGAATACCAAGATAGAAGTTTTGATTAATCTAAACTTTTACAAGGTGAATAAGTCTATCAAAAAATCTAACAAATTAACAACATTTTTGATAATTTTATACAAAAATTTAAAATTTTAATGGCTACTCTGTTTTCATTATTAAGAGTTGATTAATCTGGATCCTTAGGTATTTTTACGCTCAAAACTTACTACTATCGGATCACAGCAAAAAAGAAAAAGCTCACTGACGAATGTAAAAAGAACGTCAGGCTTGTTCTCTGGTTTCATTCAGTCGTAACGTTAGAATGATGAATGACACGTTTTGTGACGTAATAAACTTTAAATTAAAGCAATTACATCCAATACCCTATGCTTCACAGTGTAGCTATAGAAAATCATCTGAAACAAAATGCAATTTATCAAGGGAAAACAACTACTGATAATGAGAAAAGATATAAAAGTACACGACCACGGATCGGAGTACTTAAGCGCATTTTTGTCGCCACAGATCAGTGTTGATTAACGGTTTACAGCGTTAACAAATTCGTTTTTAATTAAAAGTTTCATTTAAAATAAGTTCATCAAAACAAATATAGCTGTTGAGACTTTTGAAGGAATTCAGATTTTCAATTTCATGTTAAGGAAGTCTTTCATGGTTTATAAATATATATTTGCTTTTATTGTCAACATTGGAATTCTATTTAGGAAAGTGAGTCGAAGTAATTAATGTTTTAAATCGACTTATTCTTTTATTTTCGTTTTTAACGGATAAAATTGATCAGAAAATAACGGTAAAGTGAAATTTGAAAAAGGATGCGAAAAAACGTGACGACGAAAAAATCTTAGTAACCAAAGCAAAAAAATTTTGTTTACAATTTTCAATATGAAAATTTTATTTCGTAATTTGCCGAATAATGCAATCAGTGACAGCTTTCTAACTATGTTTCGTCACAATAACTCGATAGCACAAATCGAACACAAAAAACCGGAAGTTTCTAGCTATTGTAGTTTTCGAGATCTCGAAGCAGCCAGCCAGCCAAAGTGAACTTATAAGCTGCATTTTCTATACAAAAATGCGCTAAAAAGTATCCATTAAAACTAAAAAATTTTGTAAGAAATCAAAGTTCTGAAAACTTTTTTGATATTTTTTGATATTTCTCATCAAAATACCTTTGCTTTTTAGAAAAACAAAAATTTTTTAGGAAGAGAATTTTATTAAAAGATACTTTTTTTTAAAAATGTAGCTAAAAACAATAGCACGAAGCCATGCAGTTCTTTTATATTTTTATTTCTTGAGTTTGTTGCATTCTTTTAAGCTATTAAGATTATTTTTAGGACTTGTAGTAAAAGAGAAAATCACGATATCAAAACGAATTCTTTTGAAAATTTTTGATTCCTGTTTGATTTTTTTGATCTCATTTTTATCCCAAATTTTGTAAACTAGCCATATTTATACAAATATTTTGATACACAATCATTTATTTACTTTTGAAGATTATGAGTGGAAAATCGAGATTTTGACAAAGAAATAAAATCAAATCGAAAAATAATCATAGTAAGCAAAAAGAGTTCTCAGGCGTTGATTTGAAACAATATTTTTGAACATTTTTAAATTTATATAAAAATTCTGATAAATTTTTATTAAAAGTTAAATCATACATGTTAAGAATAAAAGCAATCAAATTCATAATCAATAATAAAAAAATAAAATTCTTTAAACATAAAAAGAAACAACACCCACTCCTGTTCAATAACAAAAGTGTCTCTTTTTTAAAAGAGAAAAGAAAAGATAGAGAAGGAAAAATCTTCCCTCATCATATCATCATCTCTCACATATAGCAGTCGAATGAGTGAGAAAAGAGGCGACATAAAGTCTTATCGTGACCTCATCGTTTCATTGACGACTTTCTTCGTGCAGCTCTCACAGCAAATAACTTCGTGAGTATTTTTTTTACGATTCAAACAATTTTCATGTCACCATTCGAATGTGAAAAGCTTTTTTCTCGTTAAGGAAGAAAACTTTTCGGTAAACTTCATTGCGCATGTCTGAAGAAATGAAAGAAAAAAGCTCCGAGATAATTTTTGTAAAAAAAGGAGAGAAAGTCATTCAAGCTGGAGCCATGAGCGAAAGCAGTTCAAGTTTTGTGTTTCGCGTGTGCAAAAAAATGAAATAAATAAAGAGAAAGAAATTTTTTTATTTCTGAGATAGTTTCAGTGTTGGATAGGACAGAAAGACCTAAAGAAATAAAAAATTTAAAATTTAGCGAGTAAAAAGTGTGGAATTTTATTAAAAAGGATAAAAACCGGGCCTACTTCCCCATTCCTTTACTCATTCGTGTGTATAAAATAAAAAAATAAAAAATATTTTAATTCTCGCTTTAAGTGTGTTAAAAAGAAATGTGAAAAGAAAAATTTTTCTCTCTCAAATGGATTTTATTGCCTGAAAAGAAAGAGCAAAAAAAGGGAAGAAAAATGTAAGAAATATTTTTTTATTTTCTAAAAATAGAATCTTTGTGTGTCCCTCCATCACTTCATATCAACTCATACCAAAACTACCTCGAATAAAAAAAAAGCTCACTCGCTTTTCTACTTGTTGGATTTTTCTCTTCTTTTTTTTGGTGTAAATAAGACAGAACCCAACCTCAAACTTTTTTTTTTATTTTACCACCCTCACCCTTAAACAGTGAGCTGAAGCGAGAGAGAAAGCTTCACGGCACGAGCAAGATAGAAAATGTTGTGTTGTTTCGTTTGACGTCATCGTGATGAAGGCGAAAAAAAAAAGCAAACGATTCATGGTGTGAGGGATAACTGAGTGTTTGGCAAAAAAAAAAATATGAAAATTTTTTTTATTATATGTGGAAAAAAAAGACTCCGACGACAAAAATCACACAAGACGAAATCGATTTTTAAAAAAAATTTCTCAAATGCTCCCAGAAATTTTTCTTTCTTTTCTCTTCATGTATGACATGTATGGATAGTTGGAATGGGAACATTAAAAATTTATTTTCCCAAGCAATTACCTAATTCACTGCGGGTGTTTTTTTCTCTCTCTCTAGCAACTTTTCAAACTGTTTTTTTTTATATTTTTTGGAAGAATTGAAAAAAAGAAGAAATTTTCTCCCTCTGTTAGTGAGAGAGTAAAAGAGTAAACTTTTTTTATGGTTTCGTGTGGAGATGAATTATTTGAAGGGTTTAAGTAAAAAAATAAAATTGCTTTTTATGAACTGCTGGGGTATTGTTGAAATATTGATGGGTCTAAACAATATAAAGAAATTTTATTTTCATTTTATAAATAGAGTTTAAAATTTTTCATTAAAAATTTATTTTATAAAAATATTAGCTTGAAAATTACTCAATAATTTATTTTATAGTTTTAAAAATATTCAAATCAATTCAAATTTATAATTCATGAAGGTTAAAATATAAAAAATTTCACTTTTAAACTGAAAAAATTGTTTTCTTTTTCTAAAAATAAAAAATTTTAAGTTGCTGTTGCATGTTTTAGTTAATAAGAATCAACTTTTAATAGCAAAAACAGAGTAGCCATTGAAACTTAAATTTTTTTATTAAACAAACAAATTAATTGTTAGTTTGTGGCGCATTTCTGTATAAAAATGGTTGATCGGCTTGCTGAGCTGCTTCGAGAACTTGAAAATTATAATAGTTAGAGACTTTTAGCTTTTTGTTCTCAAGTTATCGTGACAAAATATAGTTTTTAAGTTCTTTTTGATTTTTAATTTGCAATAGACTCTGATCTGTAGCGACAAAAATGTACTTAAGTACACCAATCCGTGGTCGTGTACTTTTTATATCTCTTTTGATAGAGTTTATCCTTTTAGATTTTAGGTGTAATTAAAATTGATAAAAATCAACTCATTTCTTCATATACTGCCAGATTTTAAGGAATTTATTAACAGCTCAAATGATAAAATGAAATCTGGTTTAAATTCGATTAAATCAAAATTTTTAAATAAATTAAATTTCAAACACAAAACACATTTCTAATTGAAACAGTATGTTGTCCATATGATCCGACTATTCCAACATTTCTTTATGCTAAGAAATTTTCATAAAAATGATTCTCAGTATCAAGAAGCTTTTGCTTTTCCTAGACTGATTGATTTTTGAAACTTTTTCATTCCCAATATATGTTTAAGTTAATTCAAAGCTGATTTTCCTTTAAAACATCGATCAGCTGAGCCTCACTCGTCTCATCAACTAAGCAACTAATTTATCAAAATCTTACAATGGTTTGCTTCAGTCTAAGATAAAATTTTCTTGATTCATAAATATGTACTTCAGATTAAGTTTTTTATTTATTCGTCTGTCGAGGAATCTTGAACTTCATACAAATGAAAAAAAAAAGTTTTTAAATTCTTTTGATTTTTTATATGAAATCAATTAATTGAAATAAAAATTTGATAATTTTTATTTTACTCATCTTTTTTTAATTTCAAACAAAAGAAATATTATGTATAATTTTTGCAGGGTAATGGACACGGTGGTAAAATGTTTGCCACTATTATGATAAAAGTTTGCTATTTTTTGCCACTTTGCCACCGTGTCTACCCTTCGAATTTTTGATTTAAACCATGAGATCAAATTGAAATCAAAAAATTTTCAGACCGTGAATTAAATTTTATATTTTTCTAGAAATAAGACTTTTTTCCTTTATAATTCTTCTAAGAAGTGAAGAACATTAAAGAAAACACCAGAAGATGTTTATGATAACAAAATGCTTGTCACTTTTCTGAAAAATAAAAATTTATCACTTTTCTTAATATCATGATTTTTATAAAAGAAACTGCGTTTTAAGAAGTGACAAAAGTTTCACCTAAAAATTTGTCACTTTGCAATCATGATTCATTGCGAATAATTTTTTTTCTCAATTATTCTACATTTTAGTAAAAAAATAAAAATTTATGATGAAGAAATTTTCATCTAAAATAAATTTTCCACAATTACCTCAAAAACTAGCGAAAATTCTGCGTAAAATTTTGGTTTTATGTCTTAAATCAACAAATTTGTCTCAAATCTACTTAACCAAAATAAATTTTTTCTAAGAATTTCTATGAGTCTTTTGCGACATAAAATTTGTAATTTTATTCGTTGAAATCTTCTTAATTATTTTGAAATGTTTATTGAAATTTCGTTTTAACTGTTTGTTAGTGTTAGAAGATTAATAAGATAAATTACTAAAAATTTTTTAGGCAGCAAAATTTTCTAAGAAATGAAAATTGTCAAAGAGAAACAATTTGACAGAAATTTTTTTGTGAAACCAAGAGATAAGAATTTCATCAGAAAACATAAAGAATTTTCTGCTTCTTCACTGTGAAGTGTAGGACGATGTATGTGATTGCACTATTAGGAAATATCAAAAATAACTCAACATAATTTAGCAAAAAACGCGAAAAAGAAATTTTTTAAAATTTTCAAACGAATTTTTATCAAATATTTAAGATTTAAAACTTACATTGGAAATAAAAAAAATTTCCACTAGTAACTTTAGAATATAAAGGAAATTTTTTAAATTTTTCAGCAATTTTTTGTTAAATTCAAGACAGTCAAAAAATATAAGAATTATTTTTATTTCTCCTCTTGAGACTCTAATTACTTTTGAGCAAGGAAAAATCCTCAATATTAGATATTAAACTTTGCTAAACAAGTTTAAGAGTTGTTAATTTATATCAAAATCTAAGCGAACAACTTGTTTTTTGAAGAAATTTGCGAAAAAGCAGAGTTTGAAAACTCAAACTCAAAAAATTTCTTGAGCTCAAAAACTCAGAGTGCTGATTTTTACAAATGATTCAATGATTATATTATCTTAGGTGGAAAAATATAAAAAATCTCATATGGTACTATCAAAACTTTTGTTATTTCGAGAAGTTCTATAGTAGATAGAAATCAAGGTAGAAACAAAACAATTTTTTTTTTCATTTTTCAAGCTCGCCTACTAACAGTAAAGAATAGTTAGATTAGAAATGTTATTTCTCGAAAATCATAATAAATTTCATCAGAACTGTCAAACCTACAAAATATCGTTTAAACAGAAATTTTAAGGTAAATATTTTTCATAAATTTGTACTATTATGTTCTATTTTAGACTAAATTGCATTGTTTAACATCAAGTAAATTTCACTTGAAAAAATTTTTATAAAACTTTTGAGTTTCAATGATTACTTTGTTTTAGCCAAAGCCCGAAGTCGACTAAATGATACTTCAAATAAAAATCGATCATAGTTATCATTATTAGATGTTTCCCATACAAATTTTTGATTTTTCTAGATTTTTTAATGAAGTTCGCACACTTTGGTCAAATTACGTACGAATATTTAGTCGATTTCGGGCTCTGATTTAAGCTATCAAAATTTCTTTTCCTTTGAAAATTTGCTTATTTGTTAATCATTAACATTTAAATTAATATAAAAATGCGTAATTTACAAAAATCATTCGATCAAAAGAAATTGAAATTTTTAACCTAAATAAATTCATAAAAGAGAAGAAAAAAACTTTCATTCATATCTAAACAAACAAATTAATTTCTTACAAATCTTCATTCATTTCTTTATCTTTTTTTTCTTTTGCTTTATCCTTATAACCACATAATTGCGCATGGATTTTTTCTTTTCTTTCTTTTTTCCCTCAAGCAATGAGCAAAAACAACAACAACAACACAAAAAACTTTCTTTCTTAATATTTTTCGATTATTTATTTTCACTAAAAATAACATTCGAGAGAAATTCCCATTTTTTCTATCATAATTTAGAGAGTCATTAACTCAGAATACACAGGAAACCGATCTGTCTTGCTCTTCATCATGATGTGTGTGCATCGTAAGGATCACAATTTACTCACACACATTTATGAAATTTCTCTTCATTTCTTTCTCTCTTTTTCAACCCATGCATGACGCTTTTGAAAGGAAAAAATATAAACTCAGAAAAGAGTGAACAAGTCAGTCATTTGCTGTTGCGACATTTCGGTCGATAGAAGTCGAAGTAAACAAGAATTTTTTTTTAATCCTGTTGTTGACACATCGCGAAGGAAAAATTTTGTTCTTAAGTGAAAATTTTTCTGTTTTTGAGTGAAATTAAAAATAAATTTGTTAAGAAATTTTTTTTCCAATCTCTAAAAAGTTTAAATTAAAAATAAATTTCAAAAAGTTTAAAATTTTTATCAAAGTAATTAAAGAAAATTTTTTTATGATGTAAGTAATGGAATTTTCTTGTTTGCCGGCTTTAATGACTTTTTTTGATAAAAAATTTTTTTAATCCTTTTTCTGATGGTTAATGAGATTTAAGACTTTTATTTTTGAAATTAAGGTTTTTTTTTCTTAGAGGTTGAAGCAAACGCAATTCAGTAAAAATTTAAAAAGTTAAGTTTGAATTTACAATGATGGACTTTGGCAAAAAAAAAAAAAGTCCTAAGGGATAACGTGCGTTAACGAGATCTAAAGTGGAAATTTTTACCTTTTAACAATTTCTTTTTAAAATTTGCCATCTAAGAAATTTTTTATATGAAGAGTGGACTGAAACTTGACTGTGAAATTAATCATTAAAATTCGTGGAAATTGATAAAAATTACAGAAAATTGTCAAAAAACTTCACAAAATGCGCTAGAAAACTGCAAATTTCGGTAAAAATTTACCAAAATTTTTTACAAAAACTGCTAAAAACACTTAAATTATCAACAAATAAATCTCAAAAAAATCAGCAAAGGACTCGCTCACTTTTCATATAAAATAAAGTAAAAAAATTCTTCAGTTATAGAAAAGTAGGTGAAGTATATACTAAAAATCATGAAATGATATTGTAAAAACTAAATCATAAAAACATTTGAATTTATTTGTTTTCATATTTTGGAATTTTCAACAACGTAAAATTTGTTAATGATAAAAATTTTTTAAAAATTATTTCTAAGTAAAAGTTGTTATTAAAAGTTCATCAATTAAAAGTTTTCAAACACTTTCTTAGGAATCAAAATAAAGTTTTATTAAATCAGTTTTACTCACTTTTCCTTATCTTCAATTCCTGATATAAAAACAATTTAAAAGTTACTGTAGTTTTCCCTTAAGCATCAACACGGTTTTTACAACTTTACACCTTTTTTTAACACTTTACTTTTTTCCTGTCTTTAATACATTTTTATTAAACTAAATCACAGTTGTTAAGGACAATATTGCGTTGTACTGGAGTCAAATTTCTAATTTCTCTTCCAAGACAAATTCAAGCAAGGAGAAAAAAACTCTATCAAAAATTCTAACAAATTAACAAAAACATTTTTGACAGTTTTATATTAATATTTTGAACTTCAATGGTTACTCTGTATTCACTTTTATGAGTTATTATTATTATTTTATTTACTCTTTTTTCATTTTTGCAAGCGTCAGCCTAAACTGTTAAATAAATTTTGCTAATTTCATACATTATTCAATATTACTTTTTTGAAAACAAAAGAGAAGTGTTCCTGGCCTCAAACTTTAAGAGACTTTCAGAAAATAAAAAATAGTCTTGGAATCTGCCGGGCAGACGGTTACCTGGCAATCGTCTGTTCGTAATGAAGCAGCTCAACAGGGCAAGAGTTTCAATGAGCTGGTGGATCTTGCAAAGAATCGAATTAGATTCAAAAGTTTTGTTAGCGCCCTACGCTTCACAGTGGAGCAATAAGAACTCATCATCATCAGAAAATAATTATAAAATTATGGAAAATGTTGCATTGGGTTACAACACATTTAACATTTCTACAAAACTAGTTGATTCTCCTTGATTCTAATTTAGTCATGACTCAAAAGAAAACCCAATTTTAAGTTTTACTCAGAGCAAAGGGTAAAAGCTTTGATCGAACGTGCTCTAAAGTTCTCTAACATGTGCAAACGTGCTCTAATATGTCTTAAAGTGAAAACTCTTACGCTTTGTCTTAGAACTGAGCCTAAAAAACTCCCAGAAAAAATACTTGACAAAATCCTTTCATGACTGTTTTCGAAAGAATCTGCCAGAAAATCTTTGATTATATTATTAAATTTACCACAAGTCGAGGCAATTTATTCTTCAAAGTTTCTTAATGAAAATTTAACTAAATAAATTTACTTGGACTTTCGTCGTGAAAGTTTTTTCTGCATTTAATTGACTTTGTCAGACGAGCAAAAAAAGATACTTTGAAATGTCTTGGCCGAAGCTGGAATCGAATCCGCGTCTCCTAATTTCCGGTCAAATACTCTTCCACTAAGCTATCGGCAGCCATCTCAAAGTTGGTACTTTTACTTAACTTAAACCTTTTATCTGCTCAAGTTTGTCATTGCTGAACAGAAATTACTTTGTATTTCCAACAAAAATAAATTTACTTTAATGGAATTTTACTACAAATAATTTAAAATCGACTAAATTTAGACATTAATTTTTACTCAAGAAATTTTTAATCGACTAAAATTACTTACTCAAATTTTACTTGATTAAATATTTATATGTGATTTTGTCTGTGAAAAATATTTAAAATTAGTCTTCAAGGTGATTTGTAGTTAAACTGTTGCTAAAAATAAATATGTAGGTTATAAGCCTTTTGTCGTCAGACTCTATAAGTTGTTATAATTCTCAAGAAACTTAACTTAGCGTCAATTTAAGGCTTGACCGATTAATTCTGAACTAAATAACGAAAGTAAAAGTTTCTTTTTGTTTTCTATTTACAGATTTCAACTTGTCCAGTAAAAAAATTGAATTTTTTCGAACAACAAAATTAAAAGTGTGACAATTAAAACAAAAATGTGAAAAAGTGTAAAAATAAATCATAACTTAAAAGACTTAAATGGCAGCTAAAATATTTACTTGAAAATAGTTTTTAAGAAAATAAAATCATTTAGGATATTTCACATATATACAAACAAACAAAAAAAAGTGCAATAGTTTAAAGAAATCTGAAATTGAAAATCTTAATTGTTGCAAACAAATTCCATACACAAATAAACCCCAAAAGAGTTTTGAGATCATGTGATTTGTACGTGAATACGAGACAACGTAAAAAATTTTCTTGTTTGTGCATTCAACTAAGCACGTTTTCTGGCGAAACAAAGCAGTAATAAAAAAATTAAAATACAAGAAAATTTTTTTCTTCTTTTACTCTGTGCTCGTTTTTCTTTTCACTGTGAAGAGAAAATAAGAACATAATTGAGATTAAGGACATAAGAGAAAAAGTTTTTTTCTTCTTCTTCAACGTGTTATTTTGTTTCTTCGCTCTCTACAACGCAGTTCGTTATAAAGATAGAAGAGGAAATATAAAGACAGACAAACATTTTTCAGGTGAGTTTTTGAAAAGATTTTTGAAAGAAAACAATTTATTTTTGATTAATTTAGAAGTTGTAAGAAAAATCTTTTTAGAAATTTTAATTTTATTGAATAAAATTTCCTGGATTACCCAATTGAAAAAGTCATTATTTAATTTTTTTTTGAAATTAAAAGAATTTTCGAGACACGCAATAAAACTGAAATTTTTCTGAATTCTTCTCTAAATACTATCCAAGCCTGATTTAGAGAGCTAAGTTATGATGAACTGAAAATATTAATTTTTCATTCACATCAAAAATTATCTATCTAAAACTATTAAAATTTTGTAAAATTTGAGAAAAAATTTGTAATGTATTCAAGATATAAAAATATTTTGGTACCTGTTTAAATTTTTGGATCCCAATTTCGTAAACTTGATTAAATTACTTGAATTTTAACAATTTTTAACTTTAAAATTTTGTAAGTTAAAGCCATATTTAGGTAGATATTTTAATGAATAATCACTTGTTTGCTTATAAAAGCAAAAAACTAATTTTAACTAAATATAAATTTGAGTCAAAAGCTAACCATAGTAAGCAAAAAGAATTCTCAGATTTTGAATATATTTTTTCAAATTAAGAGTAAAACTTTCTCCATTTTATTTCGTCATAAATCGAATATGTTAAGGACAATTTTGTCCAATTCCAAAACTTAAAAATTCTACAGAAAAATATTTAAATAAAAAATTTTAAGAAAACTAGAACACTCACGAAAACTTATATTAGAAAATAAACAATCTGTTAGATTTCTCAGGTGAAATGCTTTTATCACAAGTAAAACCCAGAAGAAGAGTATGAAAACCTAGCAAACTTGTTTAACATGAAGTATCAGTCTCAGAGTCAATCTCTGTTGTGAAAGTTTTTAATTTAAGAAACTGGACAAGGTCATGAAGCAAAAAAATTTTCTCATTCAGTAAATAAAGTCAAATAAAATTCACATCACATAATCAAATCAACCTCAAATTTTATCTTTTACATCTCGCATATTTTGCTTTGTTCAAACATACTAGAACTTCCTTCCTCCTTCATTCATTCTTTGTCTTTCTTTTTTTCTCCTTCACTCATAAACTTTCTCATTTCTCTTCATTTTCATTCACTAACCTCAGTTTCAAAAGTCTAAGCACGAAAACGAGAGAAAAACCGCTTAGATTTCTTCTATATCCCCCCGCCCGTCGTCGACGTCGCTTTTTTTTCTTCTCCTTTTTATAGCTCTCATGGAACATTACATAAATGAAAGAGAGAGAAATGAGAAGCGTCTCTTTCTGCTCTTGGTTTTTATAAAGAAAAGCAAAGCATGATGCTAAAAAGATGAGCTAAAAATAGAAAGAAATTTTTTATTTCTTTATTGCCAATGAGATGCGCATAAAATGAGCTTTTGCTTCTTTCTTGTTAGCTGCTGCTACTGCTACTGATTTCGTGTGAGAAATGATAAAAAAGAAAAATTTTACCTTGATACAGAAAATGAATTTGATTTTTTTTCTTATTTTATTTACTTTTTAGCTTTGATCAAATGAGAAAAGATAAAAGGAAAAAATTTGATTGAGATAATATTGAAGGTGAAAGAAAATTGGAAAAATTATGGTGGAAAAAATTTAATTTTCTTTGTTTTAGTCATGAATTTTCTGAAATTGAAGGTTTTTCAAAGATTTTAAATTTAACGGTTTTTAAAATTCAAATTTAAATTTTAACGGTTTTCCATAATTTAAATTAAATTTCAACAACTTTTCTAAATTCGAACGAAAATTTCACTATAAAATAAATAAAATTGACTCAGAAAAATCACAACATTTTGAAATTTCCAAATGCTTTCATAAAAATTTCCCCGAAAACTTCTTCTCGAGTGATATCATCAATTTTTCCATTTAGATTTAATTTTTATGCTTTAACTGCATTTGATAAACATGACATTTTGAAGAAAAACCCATGACAAGTATCAAATATCGGTGACTTTAACAAATTTCTTCCAATTTTTACCATAAGGCACGCGGCAAAGCAAGAAAAATGCTTGTAATGTTCTTATCAGACCAAATTATTATGTTGCTTTCTTTTGAGTCTTTTTTATGAAGACATAAAAAGGTATTATGTTTTGGAATTAAGAAAAAATTATTAAATTTTTCTTTTGATGATTCTTTAAAAAAATTTGTTTAGCCTGTGGGATGCTTCAATAGCTTTGTTTTCACAAAAATCAAATACGTTTGATAAAATTTGAGAAAAATCTAAATTTGAGAAAAGCTTGTAGCGGATCACTAGAATTTGAATAAATGTTTGATGACGATAAATGAGAAAGATTGTTGACTATGTGATGACTTTATCGAGATGAATTTTTCATTGACTTAAGCAATGAGGAATGAATAATGACTACATTTATTGACTATAATTATATACTTTAATTATTAGTGAATAATTTACTAAATTTTAGAAAATTACTTACTTCTATTATCTTTTGTTATTTGAATGTTGAGTAAAATTTTAATTGTTTTATTTTATATTAACATTTTTCGGTCACTTTATGGTTTTTTTATAAAAACATTTATGAGTATGGACAAGAGAACTAAGGAAGAGAAAATCTTGACCTTATCTCTCAGTTCAAATTATGTTTGATACTTCATCAGACAAATTTTAAATGAAGAACATTGAAACACTCAAACACAGTGTTTAGCACAAAAACACTTAAACATTAAATGCTGAGCATCAAAACACTCAGACACCAAGTGCTGAGCACTAAAACACTTAAATTTTAAGTGCTCAGCATTAAAATATTCAATAAAAAATGTTTCAAAGTACGTGCACAGTTTCATCAATAAGTTTCAGTTGATAGCAACTGGTGTTAAACAGTGGCTTCAAAAATCACTCAACTATGTATATATAAATTAATTTTTTTAATCCAGTAACTAAACAAAATAAAGAAAAACTACTTAGAATAATTTCCTTTTTAACTTTGTAATAACAAAAACCCAGAAAAAGAAAACTTTTAACTTCTTTACCTTTCTAAAACCTTCATTTTTACTCCTCACAAAAATTTCTTACGAGAGAGGAGAAAACAAAAGACCAATTTGCTTCATTTTCTCACCTTTTTTTTCTACCTTTTCATCCTCATAATCCCTTTAATTATTTCCAATGAAATTGCTCCTTTGTGTCTCTTTAACCTTTTCTCATTCATTTTTATGCGAGTGCTAATACGTGTACACACACAATTTCCCAGAATGAAGGTAATAAAGGATCGGTGCAAAATAAAAAAGAGTGAATTTAGCACAAGCATAAAAATGAAAATGGTGATAAAAAAAGTTTAATGCTTTAATGAGACTTGATTATGTTTACTGTCATTAAAAAAATACCAACAAGTAAAATTTGCTGGTTATAGAGAAAATTTCTTTGAATTAATTTTATTTAATGACATTATCATGAATAGTTAAGTTGTTAATTAAGGTCAGATTAATGAAGGAAAAGTTTTTAATTATTTAGTAAGAAATTTGTGATTTATTTAGAGAGTAATGATTGGAAATT
>JACWBX010000472.1:0-12883 GCA_014622435.1 Polypedilum pembai
TTTTTTCACTTCTCATAAAAAAGCACAGGACGTGCATCAGTAACAGCAGTGCTGTCAAAAAATATTTGTAAAATCATTAAAGTAAAAAGCAATTTTTTTGTGCTTCTCGTGATGATGAAAAATGAAAAAGCTTGTACAATGGAGAAATGAGAAAAATCTATATATTTTCTATCTCTTTACATCATTCAGCATTCCATTCAGACAGCAGACAGTGAACGAGAATGAGAGAAGGGAAAAAATCGCTCAGAAATAGTTGAATTTTTATTTTTTATATTTATGCACATTCTTTTTTACCATCACAATTGCACTAGCAAGCACCATATATGCAACTACTCTTTGTGTATGCACTAATGGTTGAGTGTGCTACTATTGTACAATATTTGACATTCAACGAACAATTTATGTCAACGAAGAAACATAGAAACTGCCAACTATAAATGCAAATGAAAAGAACTGAATGAAGAATTTTAAAAGCTTTTTATTTTGTTTAATCGCTTGAGTAAGTGTGTGAAATGAAAAGAATTTTGAAGTGAAGTTGAAAGGGAAATAATGTATTTTTTTTGAAAGCTTCTACAACAAATGACAATATTTCTTTTTTCAATTTGTAAGTTTTGAATTGTAAGTAAATTCCATCATGATAATGCACATTAAAAAAGTTTCACAAGAAACTTCTTGAATGCAAATGAAAAACAACAAACCAAGCAACACTCGAGACGAACTTTCATTTTCAATCCTTAACCGCATGAACCGAGCATTTTAAAACAGAGTGAAAAGTGAGGTGGAGAAAAGCTCTTTAGAAGCCACAATGGAATAAAACTTTATATTATTTATTTACAAAATTTTTCACACTACTTTTCTAAATGTTTAGTGAATAAACTGCATGAGCATGTTTTAGTATTTTTGCTTTCATGTTTGTCTCAATTTTCTATTGCTCTATTATTACATAAAATTTATTCTCTTTGTTGCTTGTTCAGTACCACCACGATGGATTATAGAGCCAAAAGATGAAAGCGCTATATTAGGTACAGCCCTGTCAATCACATGTAGTGCAGAAGGCTTTCCCAATCCGACGCTTATGTGGAAGCAGTCATTGGGTGAACAGTCAGGCGATTATCGAGAATTATCATACAACGATGCATCGTCGGGCATCGAAAGCTACAGTAATGGCACATTGATCATCCATAATGTAACACGAGAGCATGAGGGATTTTTTCTATGTCAAGCAAACAATGGCATTGGTGCAGGCTTAAGTAAATTAATTCGATTGACAGTTCATGTCGGTCCACATGTCATTGTTCGTAATAAACAAGTATCGGTACGACGTGGCGAACGTGTAACTCTTCGCTGTGAAGCAGAAGGTGACAACACTCCACTTGACATTACATGGCGATTTAAGAACGGACAAATTATTGGCAAAGCCTATGATGTCCGCTATGAAGTGAAGAAGAGTGAGCTTTCTAAGGGCGCACTGTCAGAATTGACAATTTTACAGACAGTACTATCGGATCGTGGTGAATATAGCTGTGTAGCAACAAATCAATTTGGTCACGATCATCAACTTATTCATTTACAAGTGCAAGAACCACCAAGTGCACCACAAAATCTTCATGTAAAAGAAGTTGGCAGTCGTTCAGTGACACTCATTTGGAATAGTCCTGATAAGTATGAAACAATGGGCTATGCAGAGTCACAGCCTGTTACACGCTATATTCTTCAGCACAAAGAGAGCCAAGAGGCATGGCAAGAGTATAACCAAAAAATCATTAGCGGAGATAAAAATTCTGCACATATAGCTAATCTTAAACCAGCGGCAAGTTATCATTTTAGATTGTTTGCTGAAAACAGTTTAGGTATGAGTTTGGCAAGTGAAGCACTACACGTTCAAACGGATCCTGAGGTACCAAGTGGTCCGCCAATGAAAGTAAATGTTGAAGCTATTGCATCAACACAGCTGCTGGTAAAATGGCGCCCACCCGAGCGTGACATGTGGAATGGAGAGTTGCTAGGCTATGCAGTAGGATTTCATAAAGCTGATGATGGTTCAGATCAGGCGTATAATTTCAGTCGTGTGGGACCAACAGGCAGTGATGGTGTACATGAATTTCGATTGACAGGACTTGAAAAATTTACGAGTTATAATGTAGTTGTTTTAGCATATAATGCGAAAGGAGATGGTCCAAAGTCGAAAGTATTTAATGTTAAAACACTCGAAGACGTACCAAGTGCACCTCCGCAAAAACTCCATTGCGTTGCTTTGACATCGCAAAATATTCAAATCAACTGGCAACCGCCTCCATCCAAAAGTATTCATGGCTCTTTACAGGGATATAAAATTCTCTACGAAACAACTGATATCGCTAATGAATATTCAAATCGAGAGACAAAAGTGACAAGTCAATTGACAACTGTATTGCATGGACTGATGCCATATACAAATTACACGGTTATTTTGCATGCCTATACAAATGCAGGCGATGGTGTTGCAAGTCCTCCACTAATTTGTCGCACAGAAGAATCGACACCTGATGCACCAGAAAAAATCAAAGCTGTTGTGACAGGTGAAAGTTCTGTTATAATCAGCTGGCTGCCACCTCGACGACCGAATGGCGTTCTTTCATTATTTACCATTTTCATTCGCATTTTGGACAAAGGTCAGGAAGTAAAAATCACAAAAACCACACTGCCGGCACAAAATCATCATTTTGAAGCGAAAAATTTGAATACACGTGAATCTTATGAAGCATGGGTAACAGCAGCGACAAAATTGGGTTCAGGACCATCAACACCCGTCGTAAAACTTTATCCATCACAACAAGTTCCTGCTCAAGTAAGTGAAATAAAATAATTTTAGATTTTGAGTCTAAAAATATATTTTTATTTAGATTGTAAGTTTTGGTCAAATAGTAACAGTAGCGTGGAAAGTTGATGTTAAATTGGCATGCATTCATGTGGGAAAACCGATGCCATCTATTGAATGGATTGCAGAAAATGAGCGAGCAAAGCAAAATCGCTTAGAAATCGGTGAAGACAGTACGCTGACTTTGCGTAATGTTCAACGTATTCATGAAAGTAATTACACATGTCACGTCCGTAATCAATTAGGAACGGATAGAATTACATATCAGTTGTTTGTTCAAGTTCCACCGGGTGCGCCTAAATTACAAGGCACCGCAAACTCACCAACATCAGCATCATTGCATTGGCATCTGCTAGATACAGGCGGAAGTCCAATTAGGAATTATTTACTAACATACCGACAGCACTTTAAAGAATGGCATGAGATTATAATTGACAGACGCACAAACTCATACACACTTGACAATCTACAGTGCGGCACAGAATATGAATTTACAATAGCTGCTCTCAACAAAATCGGCAGCGGTAGTGCAAGTGAAACTTTGACAATGAAGACGATTGGTTCGAAGCCAGTGGCACCGCAAATTGAAAAGTTTTTAAGGCCCAACATTACATCCGTAATGTTAGAGCTCATCGAATGGCAAAATGGCGGCTGTGCAATTTCGTCTTTCACGATTGAATACAAAAAGCGTTACTCGAATGACTGGATTGTTGTGTCAAGTAATCTTGCTCCACAAGCACGATTTTCAATTGGTGATTTGGAGCCCTCAACTGTATACACTTTGCGAGTTCTGGCACACAATAATGCTGGTACTACTATATCTGAATTTACATTTGAAACATACAATATTGCTGGAGGTAAAGTGCACACACTCATTTATGGCCCTTTGAACAATCAAAAATTTATTGAATTTTTCATCTCTATTCTCTAGTTCTTATGAATTCAAACAAGATTGGAAGAGATATGGAATATGAATCGAATGACATGTTCTTCAGTGACTCTCACATATTGACTGTTTCCATCATATCATTATTTGCAATCATATTTGCATTATTTGGACTTTGCTTCTTCTTAAAGCTCTGTAAGTGACCTCATTTTGTTAATATTATTCATATAAAGAAAGAAGAGAGAAAAGAGCTTACAGTTACTAAATCAACTAAATTATTATTCATTGAAAAAGTTTTTTTGTTCAAATTGATAATTGAAAGATTAAAGTTTATGATCTTTAGAAAATTAAATTTTATTTAAAGATTTGAATTTTGCCAAAAGTAAAATGATGATGAAGATGTTGATTGATAAATTATTAACTCTTTTCATCAAATTTAGAAAGACAAATGAAACTTTTTCCATTCATTAAAATATCATTTTACATATTTTCATAGAAGAATAAGGAAGAAAATTATAAAATGTGATACCATTGATAAGTTTATTAAGCGCTATCATACACACATAAGAAATGATGATTTATGTTCAACATCTTTCTCGTCTCGTCTCGTCTTTGCTAATTTATTTGATATTACATGAGAAATGAATGGACAAAGCGAGAGATAGAAGTGAGAAGAAAATTGTGTTAATTATCAAGTTTCCACCCAGCACTCATTTCTGTCTTAATGATAATTAATTACCCATTTCCGTATCATTTTGCACACAAAACTTGCTTCATTCACAGATGGCAGAGATATTTTTGAAAATGATACATCACGACAACAGCAACTTCCGTCGACATATCAACATGGAAAGAATTCAAAGCTTTCTATTTCGGAACATCGTGAGCAGTTTTATCAGACAGTTCGTAAGCCACCCTCGCCAAGTCTAGACAGCAATTTAGAGCGCATTCCTGAATATTCTGAAGATATTTATCCATATGCAACATTTCATTTGAAAGATCAAGACAAAAGCGATAATTCAAATCGACAGCCGACTGCACAAGGCATGATTTATGAATCGAGAGAGGCAATGCACTTGCCAAAAAAGCATAGATCATTGTCAAGCGGCAGTGGAATAATCACTAGTGGCACAGGACCACGTTCGCGGAAAAAATCCAAAAAGTTCAACACCGAATCGGAAGAGTATGACAGCCTAAACAGCGATAGCGACACTGTAAGCCGAGAACTTGATGCTACAAGCCGCACAGAATCATCAAATTGTCTCGATGATGGTCCCATCAATTTCAGCAGTAAGCTCAATAAAATGTCAATTCAAATCATTGTTTATCTTTCATCTTCTCACTCATCAGGTCGAACTTCATTCAGCCCTGGGCCGAGAAAGGAACGATTAGCATTACTACAACGTCAACCAGTACATCACAGTAAGTTAGTATATTTTGCCAGCTCTCTCACTTCCGAATATATGGTAACAAAATGATGTCCCATCAACCCACTCTCACGCACTCACTCATCAAATGATTAATTTGTCTCGTCTCACTCCTCACGTCCGTTTACTTATTTATTTTTTTTGCCAATAGTGAGTTTCTAACTTAGTTCCGATGATTACTTGCGCCCCAGTTTTCTACATTATTAACTTGTGATTGACTTTTATTATTAAAAAAGTTTCATCTTTTATATCTCTTTCTCCTCTGACCATGTATCGTGTATAGATGCCCAATGCAACAGCAAAATAGACTCAAGTGTGTCTCCAGTAGAGAAACAACAAACTTCTGAAATGCGAAACTTTGGCGATAATGGCAAATTGCAAATAAGGTAAGAGTAAAATTATCCATTTTCTTTCTCTCGACTTGCTTCCGTCTTTTCGCTTGCTCTTTTTTTATTATCGTCCTCCCTTGTGATTGCTTATGTACATATTTTTTGTTGCCTAGAAAAAATTCATTATATCATAACTTCCTAGCGAGAGCAAGAAAGAAAAAAGCAGGTCATGGACAATTGAATATTGAATGTTTCATGAAATATTTTTTAATTTCAAAAACTGCAAAAAATGTTGAAATATTAAAGTTTATTATTACAATAAAAAAATTCAAAGTTTCGTCTTATCCTGGCAAATTCTTGACTCATAAATTCATAAAATATGACTCTTGTAATCGAGGCAGAAATTTAATATTCTTTCTCTTTTCTTTTCTACCCTCATTTTAATATCTCATTTCATTGTTTAGCGGTCGACATAGCATTGATTTATCGGAGTCACCGACAAAATTATTGATAAAGTCACGTAGCAATCCAAAGACATTTGGCGGCGCTAATGGAAAGCATAATGACAGATCACCGAATAATAGTAATAATGGTAATCATTTATCGAAGAAAACAACGATGGTGAATGGAAATAAATTTTATGGAGACTTTCTCACGCTGACGCCTCGTCGAAATAAGATGAATGAGTACCTTCAGTATCAGCAACAATCGCATGAGCCTTACGATCCAATGGCTGGACGAAAACAACAACAACAACAGCAGCATCACAATTATTATCAAAACAATGGAAATGCACACGACACTGAACACAGCTATTTGAACTCACTCGACACACTCAAACTCGACGACGATCATAATGTTTTACATTCGAAACTGTTCTATCAGAATGACAGTAGTAGCGGCAACGAATA
This sequence comes from Polypedilum pembai, assembly GCA_014622435.1. Classification (NCBI taxonomy): domain Eukaryota; kingdom Metazoa; phylum Arthropoda; class Insecta; order Diptera; family Chironomidae; genus Polypedilum; species Polypedilum pembai. The sequence goes on from JACWBX010000472.1 coordinate 6,411, forward strand.
TGTAATCGCGAGTGGCAATCAGCAGAAAAAGCATCATGTAGTTACAACAACAGTTCATAGCAACCTTCCAAACAATATCGTGAGTCCTCCAAACCAGTTCAATGATTCCAACAATATCAATAGATTTATTAAACTTTAATATTGTTCTTAAGGCGAAGTTTTCTATTTAAAACTTTTTTATTTATAAAGTAAATGTAAATGTTTTTTGAAAATAGAATGACGACAATGAAATTAATAAAAAAAAAATATATAGTGATTTATAACGAATTATCATCATAACATTGTTGGGGTAGAAGATGATAAAGAATTTCATTTCATCGTGGTATAAATAAGAAAATTAAACACAGGTGTTGACAATTAGAATCAATTATAAAACTCAAGATTAAACTTTATAATATAATTCAAATATCAGAAGAAAGAAACCACAAACAGCACACATCAAAAACGAACAAAAAATGTTTGCTAATTTGAAAACATATCGAAATTTCACAAATATCTCATTCCAAAAAGAAAGTAAACAAATTTTGATGCTTGTGTTTAAGATAAAAACGATGAAATTTAAATGATAATGGTAATGACGATGACTAAAGACTTTTTAAAAAAATAATAAAATAATAAAATTTATTCATAGATGTGAAAAAACATGAAAACAAAATATTAATTAAATGAACAAAGAGAGACAAATGTTATCTATTTACCAAATTACTTTATTTATCTTTACTGTTTACATCATCAATTGGCGTCCTTGTTTTTGCCAATAATTTTTATTTGTTATTAGATTGACAAATTTACAAAACCTACATATATTTATAATTAATACGAATGCCTCTCTCTTTTTTATTGAAAGCAGATGAAAAGTTTAAACTTTTTCATTAAATATTCAAAGTCTTTATGAAAGGTTTTTTAATTGCTCCCTTGTGAGGCTCTTATAAAAGTATTATTAACCTTTTCTAAAGTTGCATAATTTGTATGGTAAAAGTTAAGAAGTTTTTGTGGCTTCTTTCATTTTCGTTTCATTTTTATTAAATTTATTTTGAAAAATCTCTAAATAAACAGTCATAAAAATAGTGAAAAGATAAAGATTTATTTTTTTGCAATTATAAGTGTCAAATTTTTAAATGAATAGAATTAACTTACCATGAAAAGTAATCTGCTGCCATCAATATCAACAAATCATTCTCATTCAAAAAAAATTAATTTATTTTCGACATATCCCTGAACTCATATATTTGTAAATCATTATTCATGGAAAAAGAATTTTTTATTAATAATAAAAATTATCAAACACTGCCTTTCAGTTCAGCGATGAAAAATTTCAAAACTTTTGGATTTTTCATGTGTCATTCTTTATTAAAATTAAGAAAAAAAAAGTTTTCATTTTTTGCATGAAAAATTTTAAAATTTTCAACTTTTTTCTTTATACTTATAATACCTAATTTCACCTGAAAATATTTTGAGAATGGATGTAATTAAAATGCCGTTAACAAAACGAAAACATAAAAAACGAAGTAAAAAATCAATTTAGGACATTTGTACAAAAAAAAATAATTACATAGACGGTTTGAGTGCCAATATAAAAAGAAAAAATATTGTTAATTAACGCAACTTGGTGAATTAATTTCTAATTAACTTTCTTATTCAACATTTTTTTACCTAACTTTGATTTTTTACCAACAAAGAACTTTCGTTACTTTTTCCCCTTCTACTCAGCATGTGAAAATGAGAAATTTTAATTTATAAACAGCAGGTAATAACAACCGAGTCAGTGAGCAAAAAAACACAACAGCAAGTTACTTAGGCAAGGTAGAAATAGCAATTTTTTAATTTTTCGCATAACAACAAAATTAAATTTTTCGGAATAATCTTGGGAAAATTTTCAAATTTACTTTTTCACTCTTTCTGGCTCTCTCTCATTACATGAAGAACAAAATATATGATGGTGCTGTGAAAAATTTAATTAAAAAGTTTATTTAACGTAAGAAATGAGAAATTTTTAATGAAATTTGAAGAATAAAAAATTGTGTAAATGAGTTTTTGTGTATTTTTTATTACTGTCCATTTTTATTTTAATTTTTTTGCAGCTTTTCAGTTGTCTAGGATCATAATTGAATTTTTGCATTTCATGCTTCTTTTATTGCCCTCCGGATTATTTTTATTTTCACTCGGTTTACTCGCAAAATAGTAAAAGTTTAACCTCATACCGTTCTCGCTCTCTTCAGTATTTCAAAAAAAAAGCAATAGTCCGGAAATTGCTGCACATATTTTGGTACTAGCGCATAGACGGCAGGCAGTGTGTGTGTTTGTTTCAACTAGATATACAAAATGAGTAAATCATTGGAGGGTAGAAACGAATGAACGTGGAGAAAACCAAACCACAGTTCAATTTACAAAATTACTTCAGTGTGTTCTCAAGCACAAACATAGAATCATCTCTTGCTATCTTCCTTATACACATTTACATTTTAGTGAACGTTTTTAAGCTTTTGCAATGAGAGCAAATTCTTGTTAAATATAGAAAAACAGAATGATGGGGTAATTTCTATTCATTTGTAAGCAGCTCACCAATTTCTGTTTAACAAACAAAAACATTCCTAATTACAATGAATTTTAATTTTTTTAAAAATTGTATACTATTAAATTAGATAGGAAATTTACATAAGTAAATTGAACAAATTTAATTAATTGAGCATGCATAATACTTTTACCATGAATTTTATATTTTTAGAATTAGTCTATTGAATTATTGTCTAATAAAAATTAAAAGTAAGCTCATCAAAACAAAATTCATTAAAGTATTCAAATTTTAAGTGCTGAGCACTAAACTAAATTTTCGGATTGTCAATGTTCTCAATGCTGAACATTATTTTGAATAAAATATCTAAAATACAAAATAATTTAATACATTCTGTAATCTTTCTTAAAAATGAAAAATTAATTTCATCATCTCTAGGCCACATTAGTATGTAGTGTAAGTTAATTTAAAATTTTATCGATCAAAATTGGAAATATATATATAAGAAGAGTAGAAGAGAAATAATATATATACATTCATTTAACACTCACAGTTTAAGTAAGAATCACATTTGCAAATTTGCATTAATTTAAACGTACCTTTCATCTAAATGTGAATACAACAAGAAAATTTCAATAGAAATTGTTTTGAATAAATTGTATATGTGTAATATATGCTTTTCTTTTAACATTTACTTGATGAGAATGAGGTTGCCTGCAACAACAAGCAAGAAAGATCAAGATTCATTTTTTCACTTCATGCATATAAAAACATTTCATGTGTCATAAACATTGCACATATACACAATATGCCTTGATACTTGTCATCTGCACTAAGAAATTTACTCTTCTATTTCTCTCGTTTTCAAACATGAGCTTTTCATCTTCTCAGTGTCAGATGAAAATTGCACAATAGACATTGTATGCATGATGCTTCTAGGCAAATGAATTTTTAGAAATCTGATTTTTGTTAAAATTCCATATGCATAGCTCTTATGTTATCAGCATCTATCTAAATTGCATAAAAATATTAATTGAAAAGGGCAATAGCAGAGAGAAAGCTTCGACGCCCATTTTAGCTATGTGTGTTTTTAATTAAATGATTTTTGAGTTGTAGATTTTACAATAATTCCTAGCGCACAATGCTTCAATCGAAATATTTTGATGTGCAGGAACCAAAAAAGGCGGAGAGGAAAGTTTTGTTGGGAATGAGGCTAAAAATCTAATTTCCCTTGAAAACATGCAAAAATCCTACTGTTCTTCATATTTGGTCGAAATATTTTCATTTCCATTTCCTCATACTACCATCGATAAAATAACACACAAGAATCTTTAGCAACCACCGATGCCTCCCCGCTTCTGGGACTATTGTAAATGATTCATGCATACATAAATGATCTCAGCAAGAAATAACATACATGCATATTCAACTCAACATACTCGAATGAATTTGCACACAAAGAGAAATCATCATCAATATAAGAGACTATTGCGGAAAATGAAATAACATGACTTATGGGAAATTTAGTTGAAATACTTCAATATTGATGTTTTGTAAAAATAAATATGTAAAACAAACAAAATTTTTTTTATCTTTTAAACACAGTTTTTTTATTATCTACACAGGAGAATTAAAGAATAAACTTATCGATCGATAAAATGCGTAAAATTTTGAATTGTGTCGAGCTCTATGTGGTCGAAATCAAAACAAATAGAGAGATAGAGATGTATATACACATATCATGATGGTGTTCTCAGAGCGAAAAAAGTTTTCAAATGATAGTCAATAGCAGATACTGAAAATGAAATGTTGTCCACTCCAATTGCCCGCAGGATATCGTACTAAATTGTGCATTGAAAATTATTTACCTCACACTAATAGTCAAATGCATGTTTACGCATATTCATGAATATTACTACACTGATATTAAAAAGCTTTAAAAATTTTCCATGCATTTTGAAGCTCTAAAAATATTTTTATTGCTAAACAATTTTTCAATGATGTGTTTTTGGAAAAATAAAAATTTTGCATAGCTAAAAGCAATATTTCAACATAAACATGTCATTTTATCTATGAAAATGATTTCATGATAGAAATTGTATGAAGTTCTTCTTGTGTAAATAAGTGAACTTCATATTTTATCAATATTTACGAAACTCTTATCGCAATGCTTTCGAAAATAAACGAATTTTATAGTTTCTGCACGTTCTACAGATGACTTTTTGATTATCAAACGAAAAGTTATTTGATATGACAAGAATTGCTTTTTTTATAGCTTTCTCTTTTTTCAATCAAACCTGATGAATTGCTTAACTTACAATATTTGCTATCACAGCATAATAAAACTCGTTAACTCAATCAAAATGGCATTCATTTGATGTTTCAGTAATTTGATTAAAAACATCAATAAATGCAAAACGAAGAACTGTGCATAAAACTGATGCTTAACGACTTTTAATTAATTTTCTATGAATACAAAAAAAGTTCACATAAATTACATTTTATGATACTTTTTTCACTCCATATAAAGCAGACAGGGAAAAATTTTTCTTTTTTTATTCTTCTTTAACTTTACTTTCAAACGTTTATCTTCTTTTCACAAAGTCAGTATTCAGCGTTCTGAGCGATGATGATGATAATAAAAGAATAGAGAAAAGAGAGAGAGAGCGAGAGATATGAAGCTATTTTAACAGGACAATGACAATGATGATGATGATATAGATGATTATGAGTGGGAGAAAAGAGGAATAGACAAAGAAAGAAAGAGAAGCATTACATATACATATAGCACTAACATAAAAAGTGACAGGCAGGCAACGAAAAAGGAACTGGCATTAAATCAAATGAAAGGAAGGAAAGAGAGAAAAATAAAGTATAGAAAAATGGTCTTTTGGGTGCCATCATCATCACAGACATTTGAAAGGAGGCAAATGGAATAAAGATGCTTGTGATTATGGCTACATCTACACATACATGATACTTTCTAGCCCAACTATTTGTCATCCAAACAAAACCAAAAATTTCTCTCCTTTTAGATGCATTTAGGCTAACACAATATTTATTTAGAGCAAAAAGAAAAAGAAAATATGATTCATTAAAACATGAAAAATTGCTTTTGACACAAAGATAAACAAATCTAATTTGAATTAATAATTGACAAAGGAAGCATCCTAAGCAAAGACCGGAGATCGAAATTTTTCATGACGTGAAAATGACATTATTGAGTAGAAATATATATATATTTAAAATTTGTCACATCATGCGGAAATTATGTGCTAAAAGGTTAAGAGTGAGCTACTCGAGAAACTCTTTCAACTGTTAAATCAAGTCTCTCGTTCGTCATTACACAAGTTCACAAGGATATAGGGAGATGTGTGATATAAAAGGTGAACGTATGATGCTGAATCATATCATTTTATTTCCACTTTATTACTGCCTTTCTTCACTTGCTGTCTTTCATATTTGAACTGTGAAATCATCGTCAAAAAAGAGGCAGACGTGAACGGCTGTCAGTTAGCATTCTATAGTAATTTAGCATTAAGTATAAAGATGAAGCACATGAGGTGCCAAATTTGTTCTTTCTCTTGTTCTATGTGCATACTTTATAAGCTGTAAGAAAGCCTCATCATCATCGCTACCATAATACACCATCATACGAGAGAGAAAAAAAAATGAAATTTGTGCACGCAGTATACTTGTACATATGTAGGTTAAAAATAACGCAGATGAACTTTCGCATATTAAAATATTTATGATATTTATCAAAGAGACTAGAAATATTTTTGCACGCATGAATATATGGTTGAATCAACCTAATCGAGTAATATGTGATGTTTTTACACAGAAAGTAGCAATCATTAATAATAATGAATATGTAAATGACATTATAATGGGAATCAAATTTCTCTCGTCGGATGTAGTACTTGAAATTCGACATTTAATAACTGATTTTACAAAGAAA
>JACWBX010000473.1:4491-19716 GCA_014622435.1 Polypedilum pembai
CATAAACATTCCTCAGATTCAACATTTACATTGATAGTAAGAAGCTTAACTAGCAAAATGTTAGTAAGAATGGAAATTTTCCTCATCATCAGCCACTTTATATTTAAGCACACATAAGTTGTTGAACAGGCATGCGAAAAATTGAGAAGTTAATGACAATAGTAATTGAATTTAATTCCCTTTTATTTCTTTTACTAGTATTAGATTGAATTGCTTAAATAACAGCAATTTAAAATTCAAAAATTTTCATTTCTCACAAATGACATAGTTTAATTAAAAAAATTTGTTTACATTCATCTTATTGAGCTATAAATTTTTCTTTCTCAGTTTCACTATGAATATTTTATGTTCAAAAACTTTACTATAAATCTAATTACGTAACAAATTGCCCATTTAGTGCCAAGAGGGAAAGAGTGAAAGAGGTCAATTGACTTTTTTTTCAAGTAAAATTACTTATCTCTATCACTATGGCAGAAAGTCATTGGACTGAGAAACTTTAAAAAGGAAGAAAAAGTTGACAATTTTTTATGCTTTGCATCATAACAACAACATTGGTGTATTCCCTTAAGTGAGAAGAGAAATGGACAATGGACTATTGCTACTGGTGTTGTTGTTGTTGTTCACATACATGTTGTACATTTGAAGGAAAATTACATATCCTGAACATAGAGCAATGAAGAAGTTTAAATGAGTTAAGTGCGAGTGAAAAAAACTTTTCTCTCTCAATGCATGTGTTGAAATAAGAGAGATTGAGTGAATTTTTCCATTTCTAAAATGAACATTAAAGTGATATAAATGAAGAAAAATTAACTTGACTTTGTTCTCTTTGTTTTTCTAACTGTTGAATTGATAAATTTAAAATGCTTTAAAGTAAATTGAACTAAGATATTAAAAAAATAGAGTTTTCTTATAGATTAATAAATAACTATTGTTTTACGACCGAGATGAAGTAAATCCGATTAATTGCAATAAACTTAAGTATAGCCGAATAATCGAAATGTCTTCGCCTTGTTTTCAACTTTAAATATAAAAATTGTAATTAAATTTTAATTATTGAATTTGATATAGGAAAAAAAACTCCAACTAAAATTGAGTTTTTATCAAGAATGTCAACATTTTATCTCTTGTAATATATTCAGAAGAATTTTTTAACGTCCTAATAAAATTTAAATTTTTGATGACCGTTATTTTTTATTTAAAATCAAAATTCTTAATAAACCTTAGAATATCTCGAAAAAAATGCTTACAATCAACTTCAAAAACTTTTTCTTTCCATTCATTAAGTAAACAAAAGCAACAAGAGCTTTTAACCATTTATATTTTTTTTCATTTCAACACTATGCTTTCATTATGATAACTTAATGCTCTCAAAATAGCTGGAGAAAAGCCAAAACAAAAAGAAAAAAAAATTTCACTCCTCGAGTAAAATAAAGTGAACTCGAGTGAAAAATAATGCAACAATAAAAATTAACTTTTAGTGCAATTGCAGAATTAAATTTTTCAATTTGTATAAAAGAAACTTTATTGAGGTTAATTGGAATGAAAACTCAAGAGCGGAAAAGTCTAAGAAAAGTTTTCACATATAATGTCTTTATTGTAATTTAATCCAAAGATAAATTTCTAATGATTTCTCATTATCATTGCTTATTAGATCATCAAGAGAAAGAAAAAGTTTCTAAATTGGTTCATGGAGGAAAAACTTTTTAATCGCACGTGTTGTGATGTTCTTCCTTGAAAATCCAAACACAAAATTTTATCATGATGGAAGAAGCAGCTGCAAGTTTATCTATCTTATCATTAAAAACAATTTCAAGCACGCGCTTCATGTTTTCTTAATTAATACAATTCATTAAGCCTTGTGTTGTCTTTAAAATTGTATGGAAGTGGAAAATAAAATTGAAATTTATTCATATTCAACACTGTCGACAGTGAGCATCAACATACTTCACTCTCATTTGTCATTTGAAATTTAAAATCATGAATTTTATGCAAATTTGACGCACACACATACACACAATAAAGATGGCAACTAAGAGTGTGAGTGAATAAATATTCTAATTGTGATATGATAATGCTGTGTTTTTCATGAAAGTACGACTCTTTTTGAATGAATAATTTCTGAAGATGTGAAGAGAGACGTTTCAATTACAAGGTAGATAAAATTTGCATTTTGTTTTTGCGTTTTTGCGCGTCTGTTTCTTAATGTTTTGTTATTTTTGTTTCTTGAATATAAGCGAATGACATGAGAAAATAAAGATGTTGTAGATTTTTCAAAATTTATTTTTAAATACACATAAATGCCAATATTGAATTGAAAATTATTTTAAAACATAAAATAAAGAATTTTAAGATAACAGTCATTTTAATTTTAATTTTCCAGGGGGTTTGAAACTGGGGCGAAAGGCGAATGGGGCGAAACGGGGTGAATCGGGGCGAATGTTTTGTTTACAAACAAATGAATATAAACAAACTAAAAATTACTTATTTCTGCATAGAATCTGGTTATAATTGATTTATCCATGAATCTTAATGAATAATAATGATTTATAAATACTTAAATATTGTTTTAAAGTCTAAATTCGTGCAAAATAAGGATTTGAAAATTTTAGTTCAATGTTGCATAACAAAATGTTGTGAAACAATTGAAAAATGTTGCGTGACAAGTGGAAAAGGGACGAATCGAGGCGAAAATTGGGCGAATCGAGGCGAAAATCGGGCGAATCGGGGCGAATTCTTCGCCCTAGTTTCCAACCCCTTGTAATTTTCAAAAAAAAAAAAATAACGATCATTTTGAATTTGAATTTTGAATTAAAATCAACTTTATGACTTTTGCGCTATTTTTAAATATAATTTAAAACTATTTGTACTAAATTATATAATTTGTTTTTATCATTTCATGTCGTGTTTCATTGCATAGTTTAAAAGTCAAAAACTTAAGCCACAATTCACCAAAAACCCTTTGGTATTTTTTTCTATTAAACAATTGACAAACTTACATTGTTAACTGCTGACGCATAAGGCTGTGGTTGATGATGATGGCTTGAGATGAAATTGCTGACAGTGGGATTGCTTGATGTTATTGGTTTAAATCCTGAGCTTAGTGCACCCGGCGGCGCTATTGTGATAGAGGATAAAAAATTGATTTTAATATAACCCACAGCATATTGCGTCGTGCAATGGAAAGGAATCTACTACGTAGCACACACAATTAGTGCTCATTACTCACCATAGTAAGCAAGTCGCTTATTTTGCTGTTTGAGATCATTTGTTGTTGATGATGATGATGACAATGGAACATTGTTGCTGTTATTAATATTTTGCTGCTGTATTTTGGCGCTTGAATTTGCTTCGTCAGCTAATGTTGTGGAGATGATAATGGCAAGAAGGAGGATGACAATCGCCACGTTATGCTTCTATATATTAGATGAAAAAAGATAGAAAGATTACTTATATTGTGAAGGCTGGTCAGTTGACTTTTGCAACGCGCATTTAAGAGAGAGATGAGGAAGGAAGATAATTGAAGGATTGTGTCATTTTCTTCTATTGTTGCGCTTTTTCTCATTATCATTATCCTTTAATAAGACTCTTAATAAAAATATTGGAAAGAGAGAAGAGAACGCTGCTCACATGCCGCCGAAGAAAAAAAACTTTTTTTCTCCCATAAAAAGAATAATCCGGATTTTCTATCCGTTTTTTATTGCAAACAGAGTATATGAGAGGATAAGGTCTTGTTCATTGTTAAAGAATGAATTAAACAAGACATTTCGCTCTGCTTGCTTCTGATCTCATCTTGAAAGCATCTTTTCTATGCGTGTGTGTATTTTTACTTCATTCAATATGTTGCCATGCCTCAGAGAGTTTATTTTTTCTTTTGCACACTTTAATCTTTTCATTTTTATATTTTGATTTTTTTATGAAACATGTTGAAAGAAGAAAACAACAAAATTTTACAAAATTTTTTAAATTGAATTTATGTTTAAACCAATCACTGCTTTTTCTCCTAACAGAGATTACAACGGGTTCCTAGAAGTTACGCAAAAGATTTTCTTTATTAATTCCAGTTACTCTGATTAAATTTTGAATCTTTTCATCCATTTGGGTAGCTTAAGAACGGTTAAACAAATTTAAAGTGCTTAAATTATTTCGGCAATATGAAATATCATATGAAGTATTGTTTTTTATTTAAAATCATGATAAATTAAGTAGAGAAACCTAAACACAACTTAATATGTCTTATTTAGGTCATTAACAGTGCTTTAAACGATATTTTATTAGATTTAAAATATTTTTGCATAAAAGTTTATTGAAAAGCTTTTCTAAATATTTAATTTTTGTCATTGCTTCAATTTGCTTCTTAGATTTGTTTAAATTTATAATCTTGCATTTACTCGAAAAAACTAGTTACAGGTTGCAGTATAAATAATTAAATAATAAATTTCATCTAATGAGCGTAGCAATTTTTCTTTCTTTCAAGGTAAGTGCAAAAAGCATTTAACGCTAACAAGAACTCACTAATGATTAACAAACACATTCTCATATATATATGAGTAGTAAGAAATAAAACTTTCCTGCTTCGTAAGATGAAAAAAGTGCTTTTACTGTAAGAACTTTATGAGTAAATGCGAGAGAAAAAAAACAGTTGAGAAAAGTTTTAGAAGAATGTCAGTTACATCATGTGTGAAGGAGTAGAAAAAGTTTATAATTAATAAAAGAAATTTATGCTTTAGACAAATTCTAGTGTGTGGTTTTTGAAGAAATTTTTATTGCTTGCTCAAAAGAATGACAAACCTCGGAAGAATTTTTGTCATTCTAAATTTAGTAGCAGCTGCTGTCGCCACCAGCACTTTTCTACAATAAGAATAATCTCACGGAATAAATTTCATATTATTTCCTTTCTCAAAAAGTAACGACATCATTACAATAATGGTGACTGTAACAAAATTCTTTCTTACTTCATATTGTAATTTTTCACTTTTCACATATGTGACTGAAAGTAATTTTTGCATTTTCCAGTCAACTTCATTTTCTCGCCTACACACACACGCAACGAACGCATTTATAAAAGAACGAAAAAGTTACTAAGACCTCTCTCATGTGACATTATAAAGAAAAAATATATGCAAAGAAAGGATGAGAGAAAAAGAATTGAGAAATTGCGAAAAGCTTCTGTTGCCTTTCTTGTGGGATTACTAAAAGAACTCTATTCTTCGTTTCTATGGAAAGTTCCTTTCTTATTCAAGCAGAAATGTAAAGAAATCGAAGATTAAAAACTTGAAATACACGCACAACAGCAAAACTCTTTAAATCATCAGTTTGCATTTGTATCAAGAACCGTGTTTAAATATTCATGAAAACTCTCAAATGGCAAGTGATACCAAATGATTGGGTCTTCTGACAAATTTAGGTCAAAAGCGTTTTTTATTTGAATAATCTTTTTCAAGAGAATAATTTTATCAGGATTTAAAGAATTTTTGAAATTTGAATAGCTGAGAACTCGACATTTTTCTTCTATGTTAAGCAAATAATTGATTGTAACTTGTTTCATTTTGCACAAGGTTAATGAAAATAAAAAGAAGTGGAAAATAATAAGCTTGCATGGATGTGACAAAGAATATTTTTAAAATTTTGAATTTCATAAGGAAAACGCAGGGGGATGGACACTTTGGCGAAAGATTTCGCTTCTTTTCGCTTTTCTTCGCTTCTTTTCACTATTCTTCGCTTCTTTTCGTTTTTTTTCGCTTCATTTTTACGCGCGACAAAAAACAAAAATTTTGAATATTGCTTTAAAAGGCTTTATATCTTTTTAGCTATCTATAAAGCTTATTCTGATGTTTTGAACAATATAAACTGGATCATTTAAAAGCATCGGAAATGGGCTATTACTTTAAAATAAAAATTTTAAATTTCAAAAGTTTGACATCGCAACATAAACAAACATTTTGTCGCAATTACAAAACTTCTTTTAAAGTTATTTTCAAACCTTTATATTGGTTTCAACTTCTTTACTCAGTCATTTAGATCGAATCTCTGCTGTTTCCAATACTTATAATGTAATATTTTAAGAGAATTTCACAGAAAAACAAATTTTGTGTTATGCGTCATATGTTGCGCAACTTTTTCGCTTTTCTTCGCAAAAATTAGTCTTTTTCGCCATTCGCCAAAGTGTCCATCCCCCTGGGAAAACGTCTTATTTCACTAAAAATTTTAATTAAAAACAAAAGCTTAGAATTTAACATAAAATCTTTTGCATCGAAAATTTTGTTTGCAAACATTGTAAAAAGGTCTTTAGTCAGAGATGCTTTCTATTTGACCGTTATAAATTGCTTAAATGAATTTTTTCATTTTATTAAAGCTTTAATCTAAATGCAAAATTTAACCTTTTGCACTTAAAATTTATTCTAAATTATTAAAATTGAAAGCAAATTTAAGCATAAAAAATGCAAGCCCAAAAGAAAAGGAATGAAAAAATGTAAATTTTAACAACTTTTGTGTGTCTGAAATAAATGAAATAAAATCTATTGGAAATGAAAATGAAAAAAATCCCAAAAAAGCTTTCATAAAATTGAACAGATGCAAATGTAAGAAACTTTTATGATTATGACGCACTTTTAAGTAAATAGCTTTGAAATAAATCTTTTCATAAAAATTTCAAAATTTGTTTTTGTCTTTTTTCCAAAACCACCAAGAGTAAAAAAGAAAATAAACACAACAGCATCAACCAGTAGTAATTAGAATTTCAAATCAGTTGTTCATTTGGATGAAAGCTTCGTTCGGGCGTTTCATGTAATCTCTTATTCTATAGCATCGTCAGCATCTTTTCAATATTAAAGCAACAATAAAAAGAAAGAAACGAATATCAATAGATGTACAAGTGTTGTATGTTACACGCGTAAAAATCCATTATGCAAAGCAAGTGAAAAAGCAATCTTTATAAACATTTCTTTTTCTTTTCTGCATTTTTTGTTTTTGTTTCTCTTCTTTCAATTACAATTACTAAAATGAAATAAAAATGTTTTTTGTAATGATGAAGGAAACCATACAGACAACAGAAAAACAAATATTTTGTGCACGCAGTCTGATAAAATGATAATTAAATAACAATATAAGATATGCTCAAGTAAGCTTAGCATTTCCTCATGGAACTGACAATATGAGCATGTTAAGTTGAATTTTTCTGGGTTTTTATAATTGATTCATTGTTTATGCAAAAACATCTTCATTGTGTCATTCTTTTTAAACTTTGCTAACAATTGAGAAAAGAAGAAGAACTTTTTGATTGTTGCAGTTATTTATTACCTTAAATTAAACTTATCAACTTGTGATGCAATCAAAAAGCTAAAAAGTTCTTCTCTGAAATATTTTGTAACTTTTGCATCACAATATAGACATTCAATTTTGTTGAAAAATTTCTTTTTGATTATTGAAAATGTCAAGGACAAAAAAATCTTACTAAAGGTCGAATTAATTTATTTCTAAACATAAACCAATTAAACTTTATTAAATTCTTTAAGTCTTTTCATAAAACAAAAATTATGAAAGTACACAAAATCTTTTAATTATCATTTTAATCTTTTTTTAGATTTCCCAAGAAAGATTATCATAAAAATCTCGGAAGAATATTATAAAAGAAGTCATTTATTGCGTAATTCTTAAAATATTTTTATTACCCTTCTTTTTACCTAGTCTGAAGTGACTTCTGAGAACATTTTAATAAACATCCTTTTTTATTTTTTCAAATAATTTCATTCAAGCTTGAAAATTTAATAAGAAGATTGATATTTTAGAAGAATGTCACAAATTAATTTTTATATACAAGAAATTTTCATTTATTTGGTAAATATTTGAATAATTTTAGAAATTTTTATATAAGAAAATTCATTTCTGTTTATTTTTATACTTCTTTATTTTCAATAATAAAAAGTAAAAAATCTTTTTTACGCAACACTTCATCAACAATCAATTTCTTTTCAAATAAAATTTCTTTTTCTTCTATGATACTTGAAGAATTTGTTAAATCATCCGTTATTTTTCAATCCAAAGAGTTTCTTTTTGTATGCGACATTGATAGAGTTTAAAGACTTTTAGTCAATCATTTTATTTAAGAGTGTAATCTTCTCGGAAGGATTTCAAATAAGAATTTTCAATAGACACTAATGTCATTCTGAGAAGTTAAAAATTTAAGAAAAAAAACGCACCATGATTCTTTTAACATTCGTCATGTGTTCACAAATATCCAAAAGAAAATGAACGAATAAGTTGAGAGGCCTCGAGTGAATGATACTTGTATCACAATGCCACTTAATCACTTCAAGATTTCTTTCTTTTCCTTTAAGCTCACTTCTCACTGACTAATTGGCTACGCGACTCACTCAAACTTTTTTTATCTTAAGAGCTCTCTTATCATTTATTATTATTATTCTTTGTTAATTTCTTTTAGGCACGCGACTAACTTGATACTCTGGCAACCGCTAATCAAACAACTGAAAGTGAAACTCTTCAATGCTTTGATTTTATAATGTGCCCCACACCGCCTTCTCTTTTACTTCATTTTATTCTCTCTCTCTCTCTCTATCTATCACTTCTCTCACAACATTGTGCAGTTTTTAATTGAAACTAAAAATATACTTAACATTGCGTGTGAAAGAAAGAGAAATGAACGATAATTACTCACGATGCTGTTATATATTTTTTAATATTAATCTTTTTATCATTGTTGCACACACACACACAGACATATTTGATAATAAATGAGATTATGTCATACATTTTATGCTACATGCTTTGCTAGATGATTAAAATGGAAATAAAGAAGACGAGTTTTTTATGAGTTACATATATGAATTTAATAAATCATTATCATTATGATTACCGTCTTTTATTGTCACATGCGTATGTGTGAATGTGACACGCATTATTGTATGTATCTTTATGATTGTCATCTTACAAAATTTAATTTTAAAAATTCCATGCGAATATGAGAAAGAGAGAAAATTTTTAATCTTGTCATAAAAAAAAATTCATAAATCTTCATTAAATGAAAATTCAATAAGTAAACTGCATTCACACAAGCATTCGTGCCATTGTGCACAAATGCTTCTTCAGGCAATTCTATTTATTTATTTATCTCTTTAGTACAATAAGTTAAAAAACAATAGTTTGTATGCTTTGCATTCATGAGACACGTCTACAAAGTTATACTCTCGTTTTCATTTGTTTGCTCTATTTTCAGGTCATTCTGTATGTGCATTCTGAACTTTAAATTTTATATCTTTTTGGGAATTTATTTTTTTTACTTCAAACATTGAGTGCTAAGCACTTAGCAAACCAAATACTGAATTCGGATAACAAAAATCAGAATTGTTTATTGGTAAGATTATCGGTTTGATGAATATTTCAAAACTGAAGAAACTTCATAATTTCAAAAATTATTTTTCTGATAATTCTTTAGATCACAGCAAAAAAAGTATATTTTATTTGAAGTTATGTCAATTAAGTTAATCGTCAATTTCTTGAAAATTTCAAAGCCGGTAAAGATTAAAATTGGCATAATTCACTAGCCAAGTCAACCACAAATCCTCAAATCACTCTTATTGTATTCTTTATCATCTATAGAATCAGAATCAAAAAATATTAAAAATTTTTAACCTTCAGTTTTGAGAAATTCATCAAACCAATCAAAAACAGCGAGCTTTACTGTTAACAACTCTGATTAAAACATTGAAAATCTTATTACTCAGTATCAAAATAATCAAATTTCACTGTTAAAGTCATAAATCAAAGTAAGCATCTATAGTTACTGCCTTCCAGCTGTTTTAAATAAATTCTCAGCACTTAAATAGTAAAATTTTTAATGCTGAGCATTGGAGCAAATAAAATGAGTTTTGAATTTCATAAACTTGAGTCTTTAATATTAGATCGATCAAATATTAAATTTACAGCATTCAAGGATTTAAGGTTTCTATGTTTTCTACTAAATGTTCAAATAATGGTTACCCAAGTAACAAAAAATTGAGAATTGAATATAAAAATCCTACAATATTATGTGCTAAGTACATTAATCTTGATATAATTAGGCAAAGCACTCAGATTTATGAGATGAAAACCTACAAATTGAGTAAAGACTGCTTTAATGTTTAAAAATTAAAATAAACAAATACATTTCTAAGAATGTGTTTGTAAATCTTTCTTATCAGAATTTCTTTCCTAATCTCATTCTTCTAATATTACATGTACTTAAAAAATGTAGCAACTTGATCCTACAGTTTCACAAGAAAGTTCAATTACCCACAAACCAAGAAAAAAAAACTCAACAACCTGGAATTTCCGAAAAATTTCATCACATTACATTCTGTCTTATAAATTTCTACGAAGATTACAAAACAACATAAAATGACCGCCATTTATTTTCTATACTGTTACAAAATTCCTCTTTGCTATTCATCTAGATAAGAGAAAAATTCTTAGAAGTAATAGCAGAAGAAAATTATTATTTTAAATAAATAAAAGCTTGAGCTGTGCAAGTGATGAATTTCTTCCATTACAGCAACACATAAATCTTCACTGAGAGTTTCATTTTACATCCATATATCCACCTGGGTTAGATTTTTATGCAATTACACAAGATGTTGTCTCTCTCTCATTCAACTTTAAATAGGAAATTCTTGAAAATATCATCAGTGGTTAAATAAAAAATTGCACTTTAAAAATGTTGAATAATTTCTCATTTTAGTTCCTATCTATTTAATTACACACCGGAGCATCTCTCAATATTGTCTAACTTTCATGCTGCAATGAACGAACAAATTAATGGCTTTGTAAGTACGCTCGCGCTATTGTTATAAACGACAAATAAATGGAAAATCACTTTTTTTTAAGTTGCTGCCCCATTCATATTCTTGAAGTGAAATTTATTTCCGCTTTACCACCTTCATTTATTACCAATCACAAGCAAACATACACCTTCATGCTTGTTTGCTTGTTCACTTGCTCTCGCTTGTTAGACCATAATTCAAACTCCAATTTCAATCTGCCTGCATCTGTATGGCAATAAATAAATATTCTTATTCTTCTTTCTGCTTTTATGTTGAAAGTTATGAACGTAGCGCGTTTTTTAAAAAAATTTCTAGAAATAATTTTTTTGCAGTTCAATTTCTTGAAATAAAATTTAATTTAACAATTTTTTTTCATATCTACGTATTATTTACTGTAAAATTGCAAATTCAATTTACAATTGTAAACAAACCAAAAAAATTTTTAAAATTTGCAAAAACCGTTGAATTAAAAATTAATTTTTTTTTTATTCCTTAAAACTGAAATTCAATTCTGCAATATTACTCTATCATCAAAAACGTTTTAATTTTTTTCTCATTTCACTGCAAATATTTTCTAATAAATTATTTTCGCTTGTCATTTGTTTCGATTTTTTTATCAATAGCTTGTAAAAAATGAGCACAATGTTCAACCTACTTTTAAATGTATTACAATGCATCTCGACTCATGCATTCTGTTTATTACTCCTTCATAGTCTTTTTTATTTTGCTCTACATAAGAGTGAAAAGAAAAAATTTATAAAACTGGCTCCATATGAGAATAATAACAAAAAATGCAACATTTATGAAGATGAAAATGATGAGCTTTGGATATTTACACTTTTTCTGCAGTCATATATTGATTTTCGATTTTTATACAATTTTCATCATCAGCTGCAGTTCACTGTTATGCTTTTTATATATCTGTTGGAAATCTTTTCATTCATATGCAAATCTCAATTCAGATGATCTTTTAAATGAAAATTGGCGATGATAGTGATTTAATTTGAATTGCAAAATAAAATTAAGTGGAAAATTAAATTATTTGAGGATGTTTTTATTTTTGATAAAAATTTTTATTGCTTAATAGAAAGTTGCTGCAATTTGACTCATTTAATTTTAAATGAAAATGTTAATGAAAAATTGAAACACAAAATTCATAAAGGTAAGCCAAAAACAGCAAAATATTCCTCACATTTCTCATTTACAGATTAATTAAAACCAAACAGTGTGTGGACAAAACAGATTGGTTAAAATGTGTCTGTTGCGGATATTTACATTTTCAAATTTTTATGCAAATTTAAAAATTTTCTGCCTAGTTTCATAGGATGATTTTCATTTTAATAACAGAATAAATATCAAATATGATTTGATGTTTTTGACAACATTTCATGTGAAAATTAACGCTTTTGCTTTGAGTAATAATAAATCATCTGTAAAGATATTTTATTGAGTTGCAATTTTCAAAGAGAAGTTTAATAAACACCAAATAAATTTCATTGAATTTATTTCATGTGCAATAATTGACTGTCGAATCATTCATGAAAAAAATGAAAAGAAAAAATTCCTGAAAGTGAGCTGCAGAATGATTTTAACATACACAAATATTTTTATTTTCTCTTATTTGAAGTTTACCAATCACGCTCTTTTAAATTATTTCAATCATTTTTTTCAGCAGCCGCTAATTTTTCCTTATATTTGAACTTTTCTTTATAATGATTCAATTTTTAACGCATTGTTTCACTTAAGTTATCATAAAAAAGAAATGTTTTATAGTAAAGCAATAAATAACACTATTGAATGATCATGAATCATAAAAAATTAATGATGAGAAAATTTTTTATTTTGTACATTTTGTTACTGCAATATAATGTAGAGAGAGAGAAAGAAAACAGTGAAAAATGCTTGTTTATTTTTGCAATTTTTTATTATGAATGAAAGTAAGAGTTGGTAAAAAATATAAACAACGAAAAATTCATTAAAAATATTTTCGATTAAAAATTCAATACAATTTATTAATGAATCGATGAATAAACAAAATATTTTAATCAAAAATATTTGTTTTTATAGGATTAAACGAAATTTTTAAATCCGAAACTTGCAAAAAATTAAATTCATTCGCAAAGATTTATTTAGTCGATCCAAATATTTTTAGGAAATTT
The DNA here is from genome assembly GCA_014622435.1 of Polypedilum pembai. NCBI lineage: Eukaryota > Metazoa > Arthropoda > Insecta > Diptera > Chironomidae > Polypedilum > Polypedilum pembai. The sequence goes on from JACWBX010000473.1 coordinate 17,462, forward strand.
CTTCACAATGTTAATAATTTTAAAATTATTTAAGCTAAAATATACTTGAAAGAGACAATAAAACTTCACTATGTCATCATAGCACATTCCTCAATTATCTCATCCTACTCGTTTTCAAAATTAGCCCACAAAAATTGCAATAATTTAAATTGTGTGTTCACTAGTTCGTTTAATAGTTGTACGTAGTAACCCACATAAGCAGCCGCATCATAATCCATTAATTTCTTCTCCTCCCAATAAAAAAAGCAAATATTTTTTCTCTATTTTGCAAAAGAAAAAATTATTTTATGGCAAATAATTTACATCACATTGCTCATCAAATTTATCTCATTTAGTGTTGTTTTTTGCACTCAACTAACGCTAATCATAAAAGTTTTTCTTTCTTTTTATCATCAACAGTTGGTTTTACTTGTGCGAATAGCGAATAAAAGAGAAATGGTAAAAAATACAACTTTGTTATTTATAATTCATGCCTAATAAAATTTCAATCTCGTAAGTAATTGGGCATGCAAAGTTATTTGTGGAATTGCCATCATTACGCTATCGTTATCCGAGTGTGTGGTCCACGAAATGATAATTATTTTTGTGACTACATAATCATCTATTAAATAATTCATTTTCAACATTTTAACCTATTAAAAAACTGCTTTATTGCAAAATTAGTTTTTGAGTAATTAGTTCAAATTCATACAATAGTTTTGCAGATGAATACTTTATTGTCATTTGAGTATTAAAATTTAAATAAAAATAAATTTTTTGTGCAACATTTCAAGCTCTATTTACTAAAAAAACAAATTAAAATTGATTTATTGATTTGCTGTTTGGACTAATCTATCGCCATCATGTCATATTCATCATTTTTAATTAAAATTATCATTCAATAAATCATACCAGCCATCAATTGATCAATTGATTTGATTGAAATCTTCAGTAATTTCAATTTTGTGAAATTGTCAGAATTAAATTAAAGTTTTTTTGAATAATTCATTTGATTTAATTATGGAATTTTAGTTTATTTAATTCAAGACTGGAGTGCTTAAAAATTCAAATAGAATTAACTAGAGTTCGGCACTATGCAGAATTATGAGCATAATTCTTCTTATTATTAATTTTTATATGGAAAAATCAAGAAGAGAAAGAAAATAATGAGCATAACTCTTCGTCTTACATTCATAAAGTCGAGCCCTAGTATTAACTTAATTTAAAATCTCTATGAAGTTAGTCGAATTTCGGTGAACCTATGTTTCGATCAAAACCAATTTCTTTTCTTATTTTTACCAAAATTTAAAAACGCTTTTTTCTAGAGAAATCTAAGGAAAAATTTAAGTCGAATGTAAACTTTTCATAGAAAAAAAGATTATTTAAACTTCAGTATTCATAATAATATAAACAATCTTTTTAAATAATTTAAAAGGATATGCCTATGCATTTTATTTCATTAATATGAGCCACAATTTTTCAAAAATGGCATAACATGAAATCTAAAAGCTTTATCAAACAAATTTTTTCAAACATTTATAAATTAAGAACAATTAAAATTCTTCCCACAATCATGTTGAATCATGTCATGAAAAAGTAATATTAAAATTGCATTGAAATCGAGTAACAATTATTACACCCACATACAAGAATAAAATATAAAGTGACATAAGTGATATAAGCTGAAGCTTGCTTTCTGTTCCACCCTCGTTCACTTTTTAGCGCATTTTTGGTAACAACAATGCAGCTTATACATTCACTTTGTTCGGCTGGCTGACTGGCTGTTCGGCTGGGTGAGACGCGAGATCTCGAAAACTATAATAGCTAAAGACTCGCGGTTTTTTTGCTTTTGTGTTATGCTATCGAGTTATTGGCTTATCACTTTATTAGAAAGCTGTCACTGATTGCATTACTCGAGAAATTGCGAAACAAAATTTCCATATTGAAAATTGTAAACAAAAATTTTTTGCGTCAACAAAAATTTTTTGCGGCTACGCGTTTTTTCGCGCCAATTTTAAATTTAACTGAACCGTTATTTATACGCAAAAAAATATGCTTTTAAAGAATGAATTTAAAAATCTAATTCAATTTAAATCATTGTGACACTTAAATAATACGATTTTCATGCAATAAATTTTCATATTTCCTATGTTGATAAATCCAAAGTTGATTGCGATGGAATTTTTTTTGTAAATATAGATTAGATCATTAGAATTTGTATTCAGAGAAGCATTTGGAAACTTGCTTTGATTTGATATAGATACAGCAGTTCTAAT
>JACWBX010000474.1:0-43923 GCA_014622435.1 Polypedilum pembai
AAATAAGCATAAATAGGATAAACATAAATATGGCTGACATTATTAAATTTTAATATATTTGACGCTGATTTCATGGCATATTATCATTAATTTGAATGTTTGCCATGATCTGGAATCAAGTTCAAGTCATAAAACCCTTTAGTTAAGTCTCAGAAAAGAAAAAGATCAAAAAATAGTTTCTTGATAGTAATTTTATTGAAAAAAAATTTAATTAAAAATTAATTAATTTAATTAATTTTTAATTAAATTTTTAAGTGTCCCAGCCTTGATCATATTTTATCATTATACAGCAGTATACTGCAGTTTAAATGCTCATTTAAGTAGAAAATTAAAAATTTTTCTTTTTTGTTTACATTTTTCAAAAGTTTTATATTTCAAAACAAAAATTCAAACTTTCAAACAAAGCTTGATTTCTAAATGAATAAAACGATTTTACCAATACAGAGAGCATAAACTAATTGAATCAAAGCTATTCTGTAGTGAAATTCTGTCACAAAAAAAACAAAATTACAAAATTTTGAAAAATTGAAAGATCATAAAAGATCATTAAAATTGATCGAGTGTCCTCGCCTGGCAAAAAAAAGAGTGTCAAAAATCAAAAAAATAACAAATGGAAGTAACAAAAAGCAACTTGAAGGACTACTCTTTTTTGCTCCAATTAATTTTTTTTTCTTTCAATCTTTTTTGTGTTTTCACGGCTGGTCTTTGTTAATTTAATTTGAATAATTCAATGATAAAATGCAAAAAAGCTAAAAATAGCAAATTAGAGTAAAAGAGAATAGCAAAGAGCATAGAAAAGTATATCTACTTTTGGCAAATTTTATGATTTTTTTCACTTTTCAGCTTTAAAAACAATAGCAGTGATCAGAGTTGTTAAACTACTGGTCCGTAGCCAGTAGCCAGAAGCTATAAAGTAGATTCTACTTTTACAACTCTGCCAGAGAACTTTTCTATTATTTCTTATTTTCTTTCACTTCTTCAAACTAAAGAAGATTAGCTCAATGGCGTGAAAAACTACTTTCTAATCCAGTACAGTGACAAACACTTCAATGAGTGCGTAATTTGCGTGTATTAAAATTGTACATGAAGTTCTTTTTACACGCTCAAAAAATGATCAGTTGATGACCTTCACAAACACTCCTCCTCTTCTGAACTCATTTTTCATATCAAGTGTATTTTCATGTTTCATTCATACAATAACTTTCTCTCATTTTGGACTGTCAAAACGATTATTTAATTAAATACACGTGAAGTGGCATTTTTCCTTCTGCCAAGAAGCAAAATAGAAGAAAAGTTTATTTTTTATGGCATAATTTATGCCACTTTTACGGTCGTTCTCTTATGAGTTGAAAAGTAAATGCCAACTAGAAATGGGGATATAAATTTTACCTCATAAATTGCCGTAAATAAAAAATAAGTGAATTACTTTTAGTCAAAGCTTTCTCACTTTAAAACTACGCTATGGCAATCAAAAAATTCTACAAATTATAATTGACTAAAAGTACAACATGTAATCATGATGAAAAAAACTCGTAATAAGAAGTCACGTGTAGACGTATAAATGTAAATTTCAAATTTATTCCTTCTTGCGTGATTCAATTTCACCTCTTCTTCCTTTTTTTTTCTTTTCCTTTCACACACATACAAATAGACATGCTTTTCTTTTTCTTCTATTACAAACTAAACTGACCTTCAATAAATGAAATGTCTTATTTTCACCTGAAATGAACAGATTTGTAATTTGAAAAATTAATTTCATAATCTTATTAAAAGATTTTTATCTTTTACTAACGCTTTTGAAATTATTTTCAATCCTTACAGTCAAGTTTTAGTCCTAATATAAAATTTCATAGATGGCGAATTTAAGGACGAATTTTATACATAAAATTTTAGGTAAAGTCTGCCGTTAGCGGATTTAAACTTGACTGTGCTCTTTTGCTAAAACATTTTCAAATTTTAAACATTAAATATTGAGCAATAAAGTACACAAACATTAAATGATGAACATCGAAACATTCAAAAATCTACACTGAATATTGAAATGCTTAATAAATAATCACTGAGCACTAATAATTATAAAACTCAAGACATAACGTTGAAAAACTCAAACAGAATGTTGAGCATTGAAACACTTAAACACAGTGCTGATAATCAAAAGACTAAAATATTTAATGTTAAGCTTAATTGAATATTCAAAAACTTATTGTTGGACACTTGAAAACACACAAGTATTGATTGATTAGTATCAAAATACTCAAAACTATACTGAGAATTTAAATGCTCATTAAAAAAGTACTGTGCACTAATTATGTCTAAATCTTAGCGTTGAAACACTCGAAAGCTTAGTATTGAGTTTTGAATCTCTCAAACATAAAACTCTGTAACGGTAGTAGTAAATTTAAAAAATATCGAGAGTTCAAAAAAAATAATAAACAATTTATGTAAGTTATAGTTAGTGCTCTGAATAAAAATATTTAATTTAAGTGGAAAATGAACCAATTAATTTATTATTTTAGTGTTAAAGAGTGTCCAAATGAATATTAAATATTTATGAATAATTATAGTTCTTAGTGATTAATATTAAAAAATTATTTTCGCCATGAATTTTTAAAAAATGTGCTCGTGAATTTGAATTTTAATAAGATAAAGAACAGTTATCTTTTTTAATATTTTAATTTTCGCGTGCTACAACTCAACTCAAACGCTTCGTAATAAGCATTTCTCAAACATTTTGTGTTAAGCACTAAAACTCTCAAACATTTAATGCTGAACATTGAAACACTCAAACACTTAGCGCTGAGCACTAAAACACTCTAATGTATGTGTTGAATATCAAGACATTTAAAATAAACTTTAAAGAATGAAATAAAATTATATTACATATATATTAATATCAGTTAATAATAACTAATAGCTTCAAAATTCATTCAACTATATATCGAATAGTTTAAAATTACTTTGATAAATTTTAACTAAAATTTATTTACAAAAACAAGCTTGATTGAAAAATTCACTTAAATTTTTTTCAAAAATCACAAATATTCTTTCAACTTATTCTTTAAAGCTTTTTAAATGTAAAATTAAAATAATTAAAATTACTCTAATTGTTTGAAGCTAATTATAAAAGAAAAATAAGAAAAACGTCATTTTCATCTCTCCTTCACATGTCATAACTGATTTCTATCTAAAACATTTTTCTTTTTCCACGAATTCATGTTTTATATACTTAGAAATGACTTCATAGTTAAAATGACAAAGGAAAAATTTTTACTTTTTCTTTCATAATTACCCTCAAGAAAGCGGCGCGAAACGATTTCAAAATTGGAGCAAACAATGAAGAAGAAGTGAGAGGGAGATTTTATCGCATTCCAATCTTTTTATTGTTTTAGCGTTTTTTGATTCATAGATGTGTGCAAAGAACGTGAGAAATTTCCATAAAATTCTCAAAACAAACACACAAAACTTTTTTTTCCTTCTTTTACACTCATTCATGTCTCACATATCATAGATGATCAAGTAAAAGAATAAAAATTATTAATTTCTGTTTCATAGTGAAAATGTGATTGTCCCCAATCAAATACAAACTAACTTTTTCCACTCGCATACACAAAAACGTTTAAAATACAATGAAAAAAAGTATTTAATGTCGTTGTTTCATGTAGTGGCATAAACGTCGTCGACTATATACAATACCATGCATAGCGATTCTCTTTTCTTCCTTTTGACCGTTTTTACATGTATAGCCATTTAACCACACATCAACGAACATGCCGTGTGAGTGAGAAAGTGAGAGAAAATAAAGTCCTTTCTCCCTTTTCACCATATACACACATTGGCAAGTGTGTCGTGTCAGTTGATGAAGAGCTTTTGAAGTGACTAGCCGAAATAAAAAAAACTCTTCGCTGCAGTGAAAGCGATATTTTTTACCATCGTGAATTATTTTTTTAGTATCATTAGTGAATTGAAACTAGAAAGCTGCTGCTGCTGCTGCTTCATATTGAAGTGAAATGTACGACAGTGACGATGAATATTCTTTCGTTATTCTATCACGATCGAATTCATTCAAAAAGGTGGGAAAACCCAAAAGGAAGCTATACTGCAATAATATTTATCGGTCGTTAGCATGGCAAAGCATAGTTATTACATAAAATTGATTTTAGATTGCTTTTTAATTAATGTTTTTCTTTTATTTCATTTATAGCCAGCAAGTTATGGAAAGAAAGTAAGTTAAAAAGAAAATTTTAATAAAAAATTTTAACTAATTTATTAATTTTCCTTTAACAGAATGGTGTATGGTATCAATCACCAGGTAATCAAGGTTGGGGCAATAATCGTCGCAAATCATCAGTTATTGATGCCGATAATATGCCTTCATCAAGTTTAAAACCAAGCGCAGGGCGTGTCATAAGAATAATTAACAATAATGATCATTCCATTCAGGTGAGCTTTTGCTGCCTTACTGCAAGCAATTTTGCAACATTTGAAGGTTTTTCTTCTAAATACCTTAATTATACTACACATTCTCTGTTATTGCACGAAATAAGAAATCTACGTCTCGGCTCTCAATTTTTTCTTTCTTTTTTGTTTCGCTTTATGCATATCAAAGCGACTGCACGATGGATTTTTTGTTTTTACAAAATCAATGAGTGAAAAAACATTTGCATAAAATTTAAATGAATCAGTAAAGGCGCGGGAGGGAGCTTTCAGTTTCGTTCGTTTTGCTTTCCCTCTCGCTCGTAGCATAACAATTTTTTCAATGAATTGCTTAAAACATAAGGAAGTTGACGTAATGTTCGGGACATGCATATGTGAACGAAAAATATTGTAATTTGTAGTAAGACCATTAATGAATTGGTTTTTTAAACTTTCTTCTTCTTCTTTCAAAATAATGCCACAAAATGTTCTTTTTTATAGAACGCAATAAGAATGATGAGTCGCGGAATAGTTTGTTTGTTTATTTAATAAGAATTTTTAAAGGGAAAAAAGTTTTTGATTTTCATACGATTGAGACGTAATTTCTTTGTTTTTCTACAATTTTGATTATCATAAAACAGAGTTTAAAAAGTTAAATCTACTTTGTAGCTTTTGGCTATTAGCTGCGGACCAATAGTTTAAAGATTCTGACATAGATTGTTAAAAGCAAAAGGGAAGAATTTTAATCAAAATTGCTTTATTAATAGTTCAAAGTTAATTGAGCAGAAAAAGTGAAATTTTGACATGTCTTAGTCCGAACGGGGATCGAATTCACGTCTCCTGATTTCTGTTTAGGTACACTTCCACTAAACTATCGGCGGACATCTCAAAGCTTAGCAGATTGCTAACTTAAATTTTTTTACTGCTTTTATAATGAGTTATCGTTGTAACTGAAATTTTATAGAATCCAATATTTGGCCACGACTAACTAAAAATTCAACTAAAATTTAATCGATTAGTATCATCAACTAAAGTTAACTAAAATTTAGTTTAATTTCTAGTTTATCGAAAAATGATTTCGGACTCGGACTTTATTATTTAGATTTTTAGAAAGATCATTTTATGAAGTATTAAAGAATAAAATGCAAGAATTTTCAGTTTATTTAGTCAGAGCTTTTTCTCTCATTAAATATTTGTTCTACAGTTATCATTTCATTTATTAATATAAAGTGATTCATTATTGCTTTAATTAACGCACAGAATAAAGTTTCTAAAACATAGCTAACTTCTTACCTTCCACTTTAGATCCCGTTTAAACATATTAGCGCGCTTTAGACTGAAGTTCTTATCTCTTGCTTCTTTCTTTTATGAAGAATTGTTAAACTAATGTTCTGTAGTCAAATGACCACTGTTACCATTGATTTCTTTTTGAAAAGTAACTTTTGGCTACTGTAAGCATCTGGTCACTGTAGTCAAATTCTTCTGCAGAATGTGGCTAAAAGCTACTTTTCAAAAATTAAAAGCTGTATGTATGAAATATTGAACAGAAGAGAAATTAAAAAAATAGAACTTAATATAGTTATACATGAAATTAGTTATATATTGAATTTGCTTTCACTTTCATATATATTTAATGTTAGCTGATGATGGTCAAGTTCTAACTTTGCATCATTTAGCAAAGAATAAATGATTGGCAATTACTTTTCGGTATTTATAGTGAAAATATCGGTATGATTGACAACAAAGATTTGTACAGAAAAGGAAAAACACTTGCAGATCAATTAATAACAAAATTTAAATGCTTTTCAAAAAGTAGCCAGTAGATTTTACTTTTGCAACTAAGCTTTCATATTTAAAACAATAAATCAATTTTACTTTCTATCACTTCCATAAAACAAGTTTTATTACTTACTAAAGTGAAGAAAATTAACACAACAATTCCAAACTTAATCCCTCATTCACAACTTTAGTAGGAATAAAATTTTCATAATATCAAGATTAATTTTCGCCTTTTTTTCCTTCTTTTTATTCCATAAACTTCTTCAGTGTCGTGTTCTGTTAAATTTGCGTACATCACAGCCATTTGAAGAAGTCCTTGAAGATTTAGGTCAAGTATTAAAGATGACGGGAGCCAAAAAAATGTATACTAACACGGGACAGGAAGTGCGTAGTTTCTCACAATTAAGAAATGAATTTGCCGAGGTCGATACATTTTATTTAAGCAACACATCTGCCGCACCAGTAATTCCACTTGGTCCTGGACTTGTCGCTTCACCAATTCGTCGATCTCGATCACGTGCAAGTCTCACTGGTCCCGAACAACAGAATACAGAAAAGCCACCAATTGCTATTCGACAACAACGTGCACGTAGCAAGAGTCGACCGAGAATTCTTTATGCACCCGAAAATGAAGTTGTTCGATCAACAATTGGTGCAACTTCAAATGCTCCAACAGATTATATTGATAATATGAAAGAAGATCCAACTAGAGTTGTAATTCGTGGATTAAGAAGAACTTTTTATCCACCAAATCATCATGCACCAGTTGACAATAGTCCACCAGATAAGAAACTTCTTTTAACATGGGTTCATGGATATCGTGGCATTGATTCACGTCGTAATTTGTGGGTTTTGCCATCAGGCGAACTCTTATATTATGTCGCAGCTGTGGCAATTTTATATGATCGTGAAGAAGAAAATCAACGTCATTATACGGGCCATACAGAAGACATTATGTGGCAAGTGTCGCAAATTTTTCTTTATCTAAATTGTCATTAACACTTTTTAATTTCTTACATATAGCATGGATGTTCATCCTTCACGTGAATTAGTAGGTTCAGGTCAACGTGGTGGACGTGATAGAAAGTCACAAGCACATGTGCGAATTTGGAGTACTGAATCATTGCAAACACTTTATGTTTTTGGCATGGGAGAACTTGATACGGGAGTTCTTTCAGTAGCTTTTTCACAACTTAATGGTGGAAGTTATGTTTTGGCAGTTGACGCTGGTCGTGAAAGTATTTTGTCAGTATGGCAATGGCAGTGGGGACATTTATTAGGCAAAGTTGCGGTAGGTCATTTCTTTTTTTAATAGTCAATCATTCATGCCTGACTTTTTTTCTTTCTTAGACTCTGCAAGAGGGCCTATCCGGGGCCGCTTTTCATCCATTAGATGACAATTTGTTGATAACACATGGTCGAGGTCATTTGGCTTTCTGGCACCGACGAAAAGATGGATTTTTTGAAAAAACGGATATCATAAAACCGGTAACGTGAAACTTTCATTTTTTTTCTTGCTTTTTTGCTAATCTCATTCAGCAATGTTTCATTTAATTCAGCCTTCAAGGACTCACGTAACAAGTGTTCAATTTGAGCCGGATGGTGATGTTATTACTGCAGATAGTGACGGTAAGTTATTCATGATATGAAAAATAACTAAAAAATATTAATAATGTCCCCTTGCAGGATTTATTACTGTTTATTCTGTTGATGCCGATGGAGCTTATTTTGTTAGAATGGAATTTGAAGCGCACAATAAAGGCATTAGTTGTTTAGTCATGCTCTCAGAGGGAACTCTTTTGTCGGGTGGTGAACGTGATAGAAAAATTTGTGCTTGGGACTCGTTACAGAATTATAAAAAAATTACTGAAATTAAGGTAAAAAAATTTTTTTCTAACTGAATTTCAAATTTTGATGAAAATTTTTAGAACATTCTTGAGTGAGAACTTAAATACTCATAATTATAAACTATGGAAAATTTTTATTATTTCTTATTATCATAATTTTATGAAAATATCAAGGGAAATGTACTGGTAGAAAAAAAGTAATTAAAAGTCAGTTCTTATTGCTCCACTGTAAAGCGTAAGACGCTAATAAAACTTTCAAATCTTATTCAATTCCTTGCAAGTTCTGCCAGCTCATTGAAACTTTGGCCTTTTTGAACTGCTTCTTTATGAACAGACAACTGCCAAGTAACTAGGGGTCGTCCTTTCTTTCGTCTGCCCGACGGATTCCAAAACTTCGATTGTTTTGTGATGTCATCAGGACCAGAGTTGTTAAAGCAGGTGTCTTTCAGCAGGCAAAATAGCAGAACTGCTTCCTTAGAAGCCAATGCCAACTAACTGCCTACCTTCCTGCTTTCCAAAAAGACTTGTCTTCTGAAAGGCGCTACCTTAGAAAATTTTCTGCATTGAAAAAAGTAATGGAAGTTTATCAACCTTGATTCAGGGCTTTTCCTAAAAGTGTGGCCAATCCAACCTTTTTTTCATTGGCCAATTTCATTAGCTATTAGATTTTGTCCATTTTGAGTGTGCAAGTCAATATTACTAATTGTATTAGGATAATAAATGACTATGGCATTTATTAACAAAAACTTGGAGTCTATGACTAAGTGCTTCAGTAACTTTCCAAGTTTCGCAAGCGTAAAGTAATACAAATTCAAGTCAGAGATGGACACACGAAAAAGAACAAGAAAGACCAAATAAAGATTAAAAAAGGGTAAAAATGAGCAATAAAGAGCAACATGTGTCTAAGCCTTGGTTAAAAGTAGATTTCTATAGCTTTTATTAGCTTTAAGTAGTTAATAGTAGCAAAAAGCAAGGCGTAGACACAACTTCCTCTTTTTTATTCCCATTTGCTCTTTGTTGCTGTTTTTTGATTTTTGTTTATCTTTTTGTGTGTTCACGCCTGGGCAAAAAGCAGATTTTAGTAGCAAATAGTAAGAAATAGTAAGAAAAAACAAGTGCATTGAAAAATAACAATCATTTTAATTTCTTTCATAATTTATTCTTTAACGGTTAATTTGAAATTTAAATTTCTAACAGTTAATTTCAAATTTGTAATTTTAACGGTTATAAAATTTTTCATTTAGCTTCCCGAAAATTCCGGTGGTGTTCGTACAATTTATCCTCAAAGACCAGGTCGTAATGATGGAAATATTTACGTTGGTACTACGCGTAACAACATACTCGAAGGTTCATTACAGAGGCGATTTAATCAGGTCATTTTTGGTCATGGAAGGCAATTGTGGGGTCTTGCAGCTCATCCAGAAGATGAATTATTTGCAACGGCTGGTCATGATAAAAATATTGCTTTATGGCGACGTCATAAACTCATTTGGACGTCAACGGTGAGGCTGAAATTTGACACTAATTTGAATGCAATTTAAACTTCACTTTTTATCCTGATATTTAGGTCGGTTATGAATGCATTTCATTAGGATTTCATCCATTTGGTAGCGCATTAGCTGCTGGCAGCAGTGAGGGCCATTTGATTGTAGTCAATGCTGAAACCGGTTCAACAATGCTAACATTGCGTGTTTGTGGATCACCTTTGAATTGTCTCGAATACAATCAAGTGGGTGATATGGTTGCTATAGGATCACAAAATGGTAAAATTTTTCCAATTTTATTTCGCGAATACTTTTTTTATTTATGATTTATGCGACATTTTTTCAGGCTCGATTTATTTGTTTAGAGTCTCACGCGATGGTTTTTCATATAAACGAGTCAATAAAATCCGCGGATCACAGCCATTAACTCACATTGATTGGAGCATTGATGGCCAGTACTTGCAAACAGCAACAATTGATTTTGATTTACTTTTCTGGGATGTGAAAGCATTGTCAGCTGAAAGAAGTCCAATTGCAATGAAAGATGTTAAATGGTTAACGCACAATTGTGTCATTGGTTTCATGGTCGGTGGCATGTGGAGCAATCGATATTATTCATCACAGAATACAATCATAACAACTGCAAATAGATCAAGTCAGCATGATATGGTTGTTAGTGGCGATGCTGATGGTTATTTGAGATTATTCCGTTATCCATGCATCACACCACGAGCTGAATTTGCCGAGGCTAAAGTTTATTCTGGAACAATTGCTTGTGCAAGATTCTTGTTTGGTTCTCGTGCCTTAGTCACTGTTGGTGGTACAGATGCTTCATTGATGCTTTGGGAACTTGCTGATGAATAGCCATTATGGCCGCGGTGGAGACGTAAGTTTCATTAAAAATAAATTTAAATTTCTAAAAACCGTTAGAATTTAAAATTCAAAAAACCGTTAAAAATAAAAATTTTTAAATTATATTTTTTAGGTGTGTCAACAATAAAGGGGAAAAATTCATCAAATTTTGATCAAAATCCAAATCGAAAGGCGAGTCCCCCTGTGGAAGGAGCAGCTTCCACCGCAGCATTAAAATGGGTGAGTAAGTAAACGGGACAAATGAGATTCGATTGGCCTCCTTCGCATGTATCCTTAAAAATTCTACCCTCTCTCCCCAAATACACAATGATGCACTTCTTTTTCAAAAAACTCAAACTTTGCACTTAGGAGCAAGCATTCAGCGACAATTCAAGTCTCAACTCGCGAGTCGAAATGGAAGTGGACGATCTGGAATTGGAACGGGAACTAGAAATGAACCAGAACAGGCGGAATCAGCAGCTGCAAAATCTGACGGATGAATTCAGCGACGAAACAATCGAAAATCATCGCGTTGAATATGCGGTTCTTCTTCCAAATTCATTCACAATTCTCGATTCAACATTTGATGATCAAAATTCCCTCCTATAATGTGTGACACACAACTAACTTTTTTCACAACACTTTTATAAAATATTGATGAAAATAAGATGAAAAAAAATTGAATATTTTTATTCCACATTTTTTCTTATATTATACACAATATAAAACTCCAATAAAATACATATATTTTCCTCCTTCTCTCAAACGGGTTAAGAATTTAAGAAAAGAAAAATAATTTTTTGAATTTGTACGAGACACGTTGATTAATACGATCTCAATTGATAAAATTAAATTTTAACGGTTTTTTGAAATTTAAATTTTTTAAATTTGTTAATTTAAATTATGAGAATTTTAAGTTCAAAAACTAAATTGCTTGTTGATTTGAATTTGTTTTGAAGTAATTTGGAAATGCTTATAAAATCAGAGCCTGAAACTGTTTTACGATTAACTAAAATTGAACTAAAAACAAAACGATTTCGAACTCTGCATGAAATTATTAAAAATTCAGAAATTTTACATTGAAAAATTTGTAAATTTTAAAGGAATTTTCAAAAAAATTCGATTAAGTGAATAATTTATTATCTTTTGAAAAATTTTAAATTCTTTCAAATTTTACAATCAAAAATATGTGAAATTTTTTTAGAAAATTTAAATTTTGAAAAACCGTTAAATTTTAAATTTCAAAGAAAATAAAAAGAAAAATTAATTGTAATAGGTGTAATAATGTGAATTAATTAAAAATTCTAATAGAAATTGAAAATAATTGTTAATAAGAGTAAATGAAAAGCTCTTAATATTTAATTGCCTTTGTACAGTTGAATCGAAAATATCTTCTCTCCCTTCCCTTCTCTTATAAGCTCTAGATTTAAATAACAAGCACACTTGATAACGACGATGATGAAAAATATTTTGATAAAATGCATCGATCGTGATTGCATTACTGCCAATATATTTATGACATGATTGTAATAGAAAAGTGCAAAAAATGTTTTTTTCAAAGTGTGCAAATTTTTTCATTCTTAAATTGGTAAAATCTATTTTATTAATTTGTCATGCATGCAAAGAAAAAGTATGTAAAATTCATCACATGGAGAAAAATATTTTATAACTGGCATAAGGCAGAGTTGTAAAAGTAAAATCTACTTTGTAGCTTTTGGCTACTGGCTACAGACCAGTAGATTAACAACTTTGTCATAAAGTTTTTGTGATTTGTCTCTATAAAGTTAGATTTATAAGCGCTTAAAAGAAAATTTTTAAATGTTATAAATTTCTATATTGAAGTTATAACAGTTTTATTAAAAATTATAACAGTTATAAAACATTTTATAACCTTAAAAAATTGTCATTTTAGGACTTAAATATTTACCTTTGTCTCTACAAATCGCTCAAAATTTTATGCCAATTCCCAAATAACTAAAAATACGTTACGCTTTCTTTTTAGCATGCTAAAAGCAAGCAAACAGATTAGATTGGTTATTCGGGATTATAAAATATTTTTCTCAGTGCATTAAAAAAATTTCCTATAAATCACATAGGTCAAGTTGTTGTTTTTAACTCATAAGAAATAAAAAATGTTTTTAATCAGATCGTGATATTCTTAACTTATTAATAAATAAATAATAAATTAAAAATTTGATTCTGTTATAAAGGATTGAAAAGAAATTTGAAAAATGGAAATAAAAAATTATTATATTATGTACTTATTATAGAGAGAACAATTTAATGGATAAAAAAAGAAAAAAAGAATTTTGAAATAAAAAATTATTGAAAATTTTTAGAATTCATGACAAAAAGATTTTTTTTTATTCATTTACACGCTCGGCTCATAAAAATGCGCAAAATCTCATTGTTCGCACCCTAATATCGCAATTATCTTGCAATATTGACATTATTTTACGATGTACGTTTTGTACATAAAACACATTGCATTATCATTCCCTCGTCATTTATTGTTGTGTTTGCACATCATTTATTTCGCTCTTGTTTGTTGTTGCACTCATAGACATACATGGAAAACGCGCGTAACGGAGTTTTTATTTAAATTTCATAAAGCGAATTCATGTTTTGTTGCCGTATTCACTCGAAATATAAGCTAAAGAAAATTTTTCTTTTATTTTATTTAAATTTTTATCATCAAAGTAAACTTTGAATAAAAGAAAATAAAAATTTAAAATTTAAAAAATTTATCACATTATAAACAATAAACAAAGTTGTCCATCATATGCGTGGAAACACAATATAGCGTGAATTCGCTCTATTAGAAAATAATATTCAATGAAATCTTCAAAAAATAATATTTTTTCAATTTTTTTTCGTAAAGTTTATAGTGAATTACATTCTATTTTTAAAAAGATATCTTTAACGCATTACTGAGGTGTTTGTTTACATAAATCGAGTGTTAGTAGAATTCGAGAATGAAGAAAAATACACTTTTTTAAATAAATATGAAATTCGATTTTTGAAATCAGTGGGAAAAAGAAAAGGGAATTTTAATCGACGGCCTCTCTCTCGCAGAGATAGGCCCGCGGTCGAGAAAAGGTGAATTACATTTATCAAACGCATACAGTCGCTAGTGCTCTTCGTTGCGAGACACTTCTTGCTCACTCTCTCACTCTCGCAATAATAAAAAAAATAATTTTTTTTGATCTCCTTTCGAAATATGTGCAATTTTTTTCTTACTTTACTTTACACAAACGAGCGATAGGTCTAACTCAATAGGTCGCTTTTTCAATTTAAGCAATTAACTTAGCCAAAGCGAGAGACGGTGAAGAAAAAAAAAGAAATAATATGCTTGAGAGATTTTTTCGACTATAATCAATTTCATTGTTTTCGTGCACGAAGACAAGAAATAATTTAGCAATTGCCATTGGTGTAAATAATAAAAATAAAAAAGAGACTAGACGCGAGCGAGAGAAATTTCTCTCAACTTTCATGTGTATGACTATTGCAGATGAACGGACCTGCTCGAACAATTGTGCTCCAGCGACAGAATGGTGCATTCGGTTTCACATTGCGCCACTTTATCGTCTATCCACCAGATGTCCAGGATCCGGCCATCGTCAAAAAATTGGAAGCATGCGGACTTGCCAACTTTTCGCAACCAATGGATACGGTTTTTGTGAAGAAAGTCATTCCCAAATCAGAAGCCGATGTCGCTGGGCTCAAAGAAGGCGATCGATTAATCGCTGTCAATGGCATTCCCGTCTCACTGCAGTTCCAATTTGCTGATATTGTCGCAACAATTCAGAAAACTCCCAAAACTCTCATCATTCAAATTGTCCCAAAATGCTATGACATCTTACAGACTGTAAGTAAAAGTGACTCAAAAATTTTTCTTTTTTCAATGCCAAGAAAATTATTACTAAGTGTGAAAAATTTCCTCTTCGTCATTTTTTTCTTTGACAGTTTTTCAGTGAAACTGCTCACAATCCTGAAACAAATCAACGACCAGTAGCGGCAGCTGTTCGTCCAACAAATCCTGAAGCTCTCTATAGTTCACTTATGCCAGTTGTTAGTGTTAATAGTCGCAGTATTTATGCTGGTAATGGCAATCCAATGGCAATAGTGCAGCCGCGAGTATTGCAAAATATCAAACAAGTGCAATATTCAAGTGATCTCACTCCACAATTACCGCAGCAGCAACAACCGCAACAGGGTTTCAAAAATCAATACACATCGCCCATAAATTCAGACGTTAAAGAGGCAATTTTGTCTCGTTTACGGCATCAAATTGAACAAAAAGAAGAATTTTTAAAGCGACCTAATAAGCCACTCATTCTTGAACCAACTCAACAACAGCAACAACAAAGAACAAATCTTGCCTTTACACAACCAAATCGATTGGCACCATCAACATCATCTGATTATGGTCGTTCACTTGATTCAATGAGAAATCAACAATCAGTTTCACAAGAATTAGCTGATATTCAGAACAATAGATTTGCAATTAGGGAACAATTCTTTAAAGATCGAAATAGCACAAATAATGCCTATTTTTCATTACCCACCTCACCTTATTACATACAAGAAGGCCAACAATCAATGATTGGTGGCAGTAGCAATAACATGACATGTGAATCACTTCGACCTGTGATTGGATCTTCACCAATTCCTTCACAAGGTCTAAGAATTGTCTCTGAACGCACAAAACAATTCGAATCTGGTCGACCATTATCTCCTGATGGTATTGATCGAACATCACTATTTAGAGGAGAATTAAGCAGGTAAAATTGCATTCATTTTTGAAATAAATTTTCTTAATCCAAGAAAACAAAAAAAAATCATTTCCTGACACATAGTACATAGTAACATACTCAAGACTTTTTTTTTTCTTAATGGAAATTTTCATCTTCGCTGATGTATTTGGGAAAAAATTAAAGATTTCTTTTTTTTTTCATTTATTTTTAGAATAAATACAAAACAAGTGGCGTCTAATGTGGCTTTGAGACGTCAAGTTTTTGAAGCAAAGGCGAACATCGATTCGTCATGGAGGTGCTCGTCTGATGACAAAATCAAGGACGATAAGGAGTTAAAAGTGTTGCCACCTAAAGCACGATCACTTTCTGTTGAGTCAGTGAATAAAGAAAATGACAAGGTTCACGATGTGATGCAAGTGACAACAAAAAAAGAACGACCGAAACCTGTACGTGAAAATTCTTATCTAACGGCTGTGAGAAGTTCACCTGAAGCAGTAGTTGTGTTGCGACAAAAAGTGCATCAACGTGCAGCAAGTGATGATGAAGAACGCAAGACAAGGCGAACGTCCTATTTGAAGGCCACTGCCAATGACGAATATCATTTCACGGCCAGTGATACTGATCAAAACTCCACTTCAATCACACCGGATGGCGATGATGAAACACAGCATCAACTTAAAGTGTAAGTTTAATCAAAAAAAAGTCGAAGAAGTGAAGAATTTTTTCCTTTTTTTCAAGAAATAATAGAAAAGTTTTAAAGTCTTTACTTTTCGTTAAATTTTTGAATTTTATTGAATTCTTTTTAAAGTTAAAATTTGAAAAATTTAAAAACCGTTATTTTTCGTTAAATTTTTGAATTTTCTTTCATGAAAAAATTTTAAATCTTTTATTTCCGTTAAATTCTTATTCAAGTCGAAAAATTGAAATTTTTCTATTATTTCTTGAAAATTAAAATTTCCATTATTTTTGAATTATTTGTTGTTCGTTTTGTTAAGCTCGTATCAAAAATGGACAGCACCAAAATTCACAGTTGACATTCAGTTTCTGAGGCGAATTTTCGAGGAGCCCCCAGCAGACACTGCTGCAAATGATTCTCTTGTTGCCTCACACGCAAGGTTAATTGATGATTATTTTCCGCTTCACCTAAATTAAAAACACACATGCGACTTTCTCTGTTCCAATCTAAAATGAATCTCGACCAAGTGAGATTGCTTTTCTTTGCCTTAGTAACGGGCTTCTAATATAATATACACATACTTGGCATGCGGGCAGACGAGTGAAATTGCTCCTCTTCCTACGCCTACAGGCAAAAAAAAAAAATTAACAAATTCACGCTCTATAAAGATAATTTTAATGTGTGTGAAAACTCAAATAATTGACTCAAATTTGCACCTAATCATGACGTCTCTTTCTCCTTCCAAAATAACTCTTTTCACCTTTTTTTTTCATTATTATTGTATAATACACACACATACGGCTGGAGATTTTTTTGTTTCTTTTAATGGTGACGAAATATTAATCCTTGCTTAACATAACATTGGCTTATTTAGAACAGCACCTCATTTGTTACTTTTTTTTTCCTTTTTATCATTGCTCTCTTTTTTTTTCTACTCACAGTCATGCATCAAAGACAAAAGCATTGTCATATTTCCGCGATAACGCATTATCAGACGTGAATATTCCAATTACAAAGCAAGGAATTCTACATGTCAAAGTGACAGTCATCAATGGAAGGGTAAGTGTAATTTTTCATTAATAATTGCTTGTTCTAATTGATAAAGAAAAATGATGTTATGAAGTAAATGAATTGAAATTGTTGTTAATTGAGTTGTTATAAAATGAAAAAAAATGTTTATTAAATTTTCTCACTCTCTGATATTCGATAACTACTCAATTATTTGTTATAAATGAGAGAAAATTTAAACAAACTTGTATAATTTTTCAACACATTCTTTCATTTTTTAATATATGATAAAAGAAATATTTAATTTTTTATTCCAAACTTCTTTGTTTACAAATTTTATTTTTGTTTATTTCTTTAAATTTTTATTGAATATTCAAATAAAAATTTTCTCATAGAAATAATAATTTAAGAATTAAAATAAGAGTTGTTAAAAATAGGCAAATTGGCTGTCAAAAATTGTCTTAATTAGTCAAAACTAATTCTTTAGTTAGAACTTAGATATTGATTGCTACAATTCATCTCAATACAAAAAAAGTGACGGTTATTTTTGCTCAGATTTGAATTTAAAATTCTTAAATTTGAACGCGTTTTATTGCAAAAATTTAAGATTTTTATTGAGAAAAACACGCTAAAATTTCAATTTTCTTATTTTTAAAGAGAATTGCGAAATAAAACTAAATTGTTCTAGCTTTTTTAATCATTATTGAATGAATTCTTTTCAACTAAATAAGAAAAATTTAAAATATCTATTGATTTTCTCAATAATTATGATCTTTGTAACGAGCTTTATAACGGAAAATTAAGGGAAACGAAAATACGCGCTAATTTAAATTAAGGGAAATAACGGTCAGTTGAATCCCTCTGACAGTGAATCAAACATTAATTTAAGCTTAGATAAATTCAAGGTTTTCCTTTCCCTTAAACGTTTCGCTAAAGAGCTACAGTACGATATATTTACAGTTTATTTCTGAATGAATTCGGATTTTGTAATAGTGAAGACGCATGGATGTAGGACATTTATCATACAGTATAATTCTGTTAAAAATTCTGCAGAATTTATCAGAATTTTTCAATAAACTTGATCAAGTTTGAACAGAATTATTCTGAATGATAAATGTTTGTACGCCGAGATGCATCAGCAATCTTCTTCTGTATTAATTTATTTTCAACGGCTCTCGTTCTAATGCACTTTTCAAAGGTGACCATTGCACCGTTTCCTTGAAAATTTCATTCAGATTCCGAAAAATCAACTTTTTGATGAGCAAACAAGGCATCAAATTCTTCTAAATGTCTAACTTTCAGATCAGGCTATCAAAGCACTCAACTGCTCTCAATTAGTTGTTTGCATTTAGAATCTGCTTTGCTCTATATCTTAAGTTTTAAAATTTTGCCTGTACTCAGTGAGAAATTTAGTGCGAAATTTTCTAATATTTCCTCCGATCCAGACTAAATTTGGTCCGGATTATCCGAGCCAATTTTCTTATAAAAAACTGATATTTTCCGGATTTTTCTAATTTTTCCTAATATTCGAACTCCGGCCGCCGTTCTTCGTCTAGTCTGGCCGCCGAACTTCAACTGAGAAAAATATTTTTCCCTGGGTACAGACGAGATTACCTGTTTTAACAACTCTGATTCAAAATGTTCTCAAGTTTTGTTTTCGATTAAAATTTTAAAAAATTTATTTACTTACAAAATCATCTTAGTTAAATAACAAATATTTTAAATAAGTAAAAAAATTCCAATTTATTCTATTCAAATAAACAAATTCTAGCGTTCACACGATCGAAACTGGAGGCAGTGCAATGCGGAGTTGAAGAAAAACATATTAAAGTTAACAATTGTTAGAGAGGGAAAAGTAAGTCAGGTAATGTATTCATTTTTTTTTTTTAAATTTCGATTTCATGACAATTTTGGTTTTTTGGCATGATCCTTATTCGGTTCGTTTAAAAATATTTGTCCATAGATAAAACATTTCTGTGTATGAGCGAGCGGCTCATTGCTATTGTCAAGTATACTATGTAATAAAAAAACGAGAATGCTTAAACAAATACAAAAAAAAAATCATTATTAATATGCAATCACTCAATCAGTATTGAAAGAGTCATAGAGACGACAAAATATCGTTTTTATTTGCACCTGATTGCTGTCAATAAATATTTTTCATTATTGCGTTTATCGATTATGCAAATCACGTTTGGCTCTTCAGGCTTAAGCTAATTGCTGCTTCGTACAATTATTTAAAATGCTCACAAAGAAATCGAGTGCAAAATCAAGCTCAGATCTTCGACAGAAGGTCAAAGTGAAACAGTCAAATAGTCATCGCATAAAGAGCGATGCACCACGTCCAACAATTCAATGGAGTGATGTGAAAACGGGTTTTAGAAATTTAAAAATTAAACGTTGGAATTCGATTGGATCATGGGTTGTTGTTGAATAATTGCCCCATTGTATTCATCTCATTTAGTGACTAATTTTATTTCTCATTCATTTATACTCAGAGTCCTGATTCAAGTGGTGGAACAATTGACTTGACAAATTTCGACGTGACTGATGGCAACTATACAAAACGAAAAAATGTTTTTCGACTTTCTTCATCTCATTATCCAGCGGCATGTGATAGTGAGTGCGAATTATTGCTGCAGACTCAAAGTCAACAGGAAATGAGCGATTGGATGAATTGCCTGAGAAACGTTTCTAAAAACGATGTCAAATCTGATACTGTAAGTAGAAGTTTATTTGCGGTTTTGTTTGAATGACAAATGTCATTTTGATTATTTATATATAAATTTGTTAACAATGATCTCATAATGATAGGAATGTTCATCAACAAATGTTGGAGCACAAAAAGCAGAACCACAGAGAGTTGCGGCAATTGAAACAATGCAAGCATCAACATTAAGTAGCGATGACAATCCTTCACCTTTACCTAAAACATCAGCAACACAACGAAAATATCATTTTGGATCTCGATCACCATCTGGACAGTCGCCTGTCACAAAAAGCAGAAAAGCACCACAAAATCTTTTAGTTTCAACGTCACCACTTTACAAGGATGGCTCTGATAAGGAAACAAACTCACCGAAGCAAAAATCATGGAAGCATTTTGTGACAAATCAATTTAAAAAAATGCAACCGCAAACCGATTCTCCTCCTACGTCAAACGAACATGCAAATGAGGGCTGCACACTCGCGCAATGTACTCCCGTAAGTTTCACATAATTTTGAATAAATTAAGCATGAGATAATTATTGTTATTTTTGTCACAGTCTGAAGAGAATCTCTATGTGCCACTGCTCATCGCTAAATGTACAAACATTGTTGAATCTAAAGGTATGGGAATTGTTGGAATTTATCGAATTCCTGGCAATACAGCAGCCATTTCGAATCTCAATGAGCTTATCAATCGTAACGGCATGGATGACGAACAAACATTGAATGATCCAAAATGGGAGGATGTTAATGTAGTTTCTAGTTTATTAAAATTATTTATTCGAAGTCTATCCGAACCAATCGTATCGAACGAACTCTATGGAAATTTTATTGAGGCAGATAAAAAGAGTGATCATATACAGCGTTTTCAAGAACTTAAAAGTTTACTAGGAAAACTTCCACAACACAATTATGAAACATTAAAACATTTAATCACTCATTTATGTAAGGTCAGTGAAAATGCACCAACAAATCTTATGGAACCCAAGAATTTAGGTAAAATTTATCATCAAATTTTCATTTATTTAAATCTAATTTGAAATTAAATTATTTAGCAATCATATTTGGACCATCAATTGTGAGAAAATCAAACGATTCATTAGAAACTGTCGTAAAAGACATGCGTCATCAATGTCAAATTGTAGAATCTCTTATCAGTAATGTACGTGTGACTTTTTGATTAATCACTCTTTTAATTATCTTTATTGCATGTTAATTAACTTTTTATCATTAAACTTTTTTATAGTATGGATATTTCTTTGAAAATGAACCTATGCCGAATCCTAAAAACAACAATTATCAAGTTTCCAATGATTCTGGAAATGAGCTTCCTTCAGCCGATTTTTTGCTTGAAAATGTTGCCAAAATCGAACGTAAGTTTAAATCCTTTGGGACCAAACAGACTGTTTTGGTAGTTAATTTGAATTAAAAATTACCGTTAAAAACATGCGAAATCATACAAACAAATTCAAAAAATTTTGATTTCTTGAAATTATTTGTCTTCATTTAGATAAATATGATTGAAATAATGTTTTTTAATTCAATTTGAACACTAATTTATTGATATTTATTTTAATTTATGTCAAAATATGGAAACAAAAATGCTTTTTTTGTAACGGATATTTGAATGTTTAAAAATTTTATAGGGGAATTTCATAATTTTTAGGGGAAATTGCAAAAATTTTAATTCAAATTTCAAAAAATTTAACGGAAAAAAATCCTGTTTGGCCATCCAATGTTTAAATATTTCTTTTTAAAACATTTTAAATTAAATTATTTTTCTTCTTTCACAGCTCTCAGTAGAGATTCTCATAAAGAAACTTCATCACGCTTCGTAGCAAATATAGTACAAGCAGCAAATCGAAAAATTCGAAAAACCGCACAACGACGAAGCACATCATCATCAATGACAATGACACCAGACTCATTATCACTTGAAAGCATGACAACGGTAAGTTTTTTTGTGTTGCAAAACTTTCGAAAATGCAGTTTTTTTACGAGTGTGAAGCAGCAGCTTTTTTTTTGCTTAACAAAAAGCTTAACTATGACAAAATTAACATAAAAAATTTTCAATTTTAAATCGAAAGGCTGAATCAAAAGACTTACAGAAGGCAAATTCAAAAACGACCAAGCTGAAAAGCAATGAATCGCTAGCTGAAACACCACGTTCATCAGAAGACGAATGTGCTTTCACCGAAAATGGGGAGAACGGTAAGAAGACTTCATTCTTCATTAATTCAGGACAATCTATCTCTCTATTTGCTTGCTTTCTCTCTTTCTCAAATACTAATTTGGAATTGAGTTTATTTAAATGTCCAATAAATATTTTCTTTTTCAACAAATTTAATCCTATTTTTTGATAACAATTTTTTAGGATCTTCATCTTTAACAGCAACAGTGACAGAACTGTTAGATAATAAACTTCGATCACTGCGAAATTCATCAATTGATTCTGATAAAGAAGAGACGAAAGAAAGCAGTAATGCAACAACACCTACATCGATAACGACAGCAGTCACAACTGGAACATCGAATACAAATCCGCGCTACTCAGTCATCAGTAAGATGACACACCTTCAACATCCTCGACCACTTACATTAGGTGAAAACATTCCGTTTGCAGACGAAAGTCCTGAACGGCCTCTTATACAGGCACGTGTCAAGCCAATTAGACAATCAATAAGCAGCAGTAGTGGTGGAATGGAAAAACAAAAAGGCGAGCTGCACATCGAACATTCACTTAAGGACAAAAATTGTTCAAAATTATCATTAGATTCATCAGACACCGATTCATCAACAACAGAGAGCGTCAATCGTGAACGCATGAGATCGGTAATTAGATTAGAAGATTCGGTGCTAAGAAAAGTTAACAGAATTTTAACAAATTTGGAGCATTTGGAGAGAAAATATAGCCTAAATAGATCTCAATCATTAAATTACAAAAGTCACAGGAACAACAATGAATGTTGTTGTGCAAATAAAGGCGATAAAGCACGTCTCTCACTCACCAAGGATGAGAAAACAGATAAAAACATCAATAAACGACGACAACTCCATGATACAACAAATACAACAAGTAATATGCAACAAACAACGAGCGGAGGATTCAAATATCGACGACATTCGAACGGCAGTAATCGATCGATTAGAAGAAGACACACTGTTGGTGGTGTTCATGATTATCCAGCAATCATTAAAACCGATACTGATCGTGCAAGCTTCATTACACAAATCACATAATATTAAAATAATTTTATTTTGAGAAAATAATTTGTAAGATGACACGCGTTTAGTGGAGAGTAAAAAATGCTTTTATTAATGCATTTTTTGTTTTTTAAATTATCTCAAGAAGATAGCTCTTTTTTTATTGATAGTAATATAGTATACACATTTATAATATATTTTATATTTCTCTCTTTTCTCTTATTTCATTCATAATATATATTTAAAAATATATCACAGACGCGCGTGAGAGAGAGTGTATTTAAGCAAGATGAAAAACAAGTATATATATTTTTGCATATTTCACTTCATTCATTCATTTTTCATTCACACACAACATACACACATTTCATAGATATCATAAAGATGAGAAAAATAAATTATAAAAAGAAGAAATCACAAATCAAAATAAAACTTTGTTCTTCTTATTTTAACGTATTTCAGATATTTGAATTTGTTAAAAGCTGTTATTTAATTTTAATTTGTTTTAGAAAATTTACTTTTGCTTTAATTACATTTCAGTGTTTAAATTCATTTTTTAAAGCTTCAATAGTTGATAATGTACTTATAAATCATTTAAAAAAGGTAAAATATAATTCAAAAAGCTATTTTGATTATTTTTAAATAAAAGCGATGTTTTAGAAAAATTTTTGAGAATTTTTAAGAAAAAAAAGCCGAGAAAAAAATATCTCAAGAAAATTAATTTCATTTTCAAGAAAAGTCTTGCTCTTTTGATCATCGGAACAACTTATTTCATTTTGCGGTGGATCAAACAAAAGAGCCAATTAAAGATGGATAAGAAAAACAATCAAATTTCATCAACAATGTGAGTTTTTTGTTTTAGCTTAAAAGAAATGAAAAAATGATTTGTAAATTTCTTCCCTCTTCTTCTTTAACTTTTTAATTCCAGAGCATTCAATAGTGAAGATGATAAACAGCATTGTTATGAAACTAATGGTGCAAATATTACAGTTCAAGTGCAACCTAGATCAAATTCATCAAGTCATGGAAGTTCAATGGTGAAATTGAAGAAATTATTTGGCTATAAATGGGAAGAAAAAGACTATCCTGGAAGATTAGTTGCCATTCATAAAGATGGTAAAGTTCTCGCATATTCGATTAGTGTAAATGGACAAGGACTTGTGAGAGTTATTCACTTGGGCATAGGAAGCAAACGAATTCTGATTAAAGGACTTAGTAGAGAATGTCTTGATCTGGAATTTGCTAATTGTAGCCGGCAAATTATAATTGGTTTTATTGAAGAAACAGCTGTTCATGTACATCGGATTGAATCAGATGAAACTGCTGAAGAACTGAACAGTGTTTTTCTATTAAAAATTGAAAATCCACTCATAAATCATGTTCCAGCAATGGATAAAATTAGATTTTGTCCATTTGTACCCGAAGAAAATGATATCGAAGATGAATTCTCAGTACTTCTCTTTGTTTGGGTTAGAGGAAATAAATTTGAATGTTATTCAGCAAAAACAATTCTCGACACATATGGTCCGTGTTCGAAAAAAGTAGATGAAATTACTGAAGGCATTGTGAAGAGTTATGAAGAAGATCGTGCAATGATAACAAGTGTAACTTTTTCACCAGATGGAACAACACTTGCAATTGGCACACAAGATGGTAGCATTCGTTTCTATCAAATTTATTTTCATGAAGAAACACCTCGATGTTTGCACACTTGGAATCCACATGAATCACAAGCTATAAGTGATTTCTTCTTTCTTGACAATCATACACAACCGATTGCTGGAAGTACACTTTGGAAATATGTAGTTACACTTTCAAATAACAATACAGAAATTAAAGTATCCAGTTGTGATTCATGGGAAATACTTCAAACTATACAATTTAAATCTGCAAATGGTCAGCCACTTTCATTTAAAGCTGAAATAGATCGCACATCATCCTACCTCATTCTTAGTGATATGAAAAATCGTCAGCTCTACATTTTACAAATTCTCAAGGAAAATCAATTGAGTCAGAATAATGGTGATGAACATGGTAACGGTAGCAGCAGCGGCAATGGTGGATTTGCAAGAGTTTTTGTCAAATCAATTGCTGAATTTCATCTATCTTCAACTATTCTTAGCTATATTATTTCTAATGCATCAATTCGTCGTTATAAATGTGCATTGAGTGCAAACTATTTAATTGACGAACTTGAAGATTATGATGAAGAAAATACTTCTATATTCTGTGTTGCTCTCAAATTATACACGATTTTCCCTGATAGTGTTCAAGAGTGTCAAATTTTATATCAAACGCCATTAAATCAAAGTGCAGAAGTGCTAAAAACTGAAGTTACTGCTTCTACTTCAGAACCTAAATCTCCAGCGCCATCGACTCTTCCTTTGTTGAATGTCTCAAGCACAAATGTTGAAATTATGAAAAATGATTTGGCTCTAAGAACTCCACCACAAAAGGCATCACAGTTAAATCTTGTAACACCAGATTCGTTCAGTTCACCAGTTGAAAAGCCTAAAGAAGTTAGTCAAGAGGTTTTAAGCACAATTTTCATGCTTGCAAAGAACAATCAAGCATCAGGTGTGACAAATATTCCTCATGAAAATGTTCTCAAATTGCCAAATTGTGCACTAATTGAAGAAGAGAAAATTTTCCAACAAAAAATTGCTGCAGCTGAAACTGCATCAGCACCTGCTACTGCAACACAATTGCAACTTAAATCTACTTCAGGCGGTTCGAGTCCAAGTCGTGAAGTTCGAGATATAATGTTACAAGCAGATTCAAATAATGAAGATTATTATCCTCCAGACGAAGACGATGATATTGACATTGATGAACCTGAAGATAAGGCAGCTGTTTTGAATGCTTTAAATGCATTAGGAGTGGCACATTTCAAAAATATTGATGATGATGACGACGATGATGATGAAGTGAGAATTAAATTTGTAAACATTAACACTTTTATAATCTTTATTATTGAATGATTTTAGGATGATGGAAATGAAGAAGATGATGAAGATGACGAGCCAGAAGTTAAAGTGACACAATCTAAAAAACCTGATTGGCCTCAAGCACCACAATTTATTGATTCATCAAATGCTGCAACATCAAAACAAGTTGAAACTCTTTCTAATAGAATGAATCAAATGATTGGTAAGTTTTGATAATTTTAACAAAATTATGCTTATTAAATATAATTTATTTCAGAAATAATGGAGCAACAATCTCGATATATTGCGGAATTGAGAAATGATATCTATACTTTGAAATCACAAACAAATGCTGAAGCAGTATTGGCTCAAAATTTAATTACTCGAGCTGAAGAAAGTGGGCTGAAGGCAGTTGATCAAAATTACTCTAAAGTTGAAACTCTTTTGCTAAATAGGTAAGTTTCAGAATCAAAGTTGTAAAAGTAGAATCTACTTTGTAGCTTTTGGCTACTTTCTACAATAGGTTTTGGCTATTAACTACAGACCAGCAGTTTAACAATAGATCACATTTGAAATATAACTAATTATAATAAATTTAAATTACAGAGAAAAGCATAATCAGCGTGAACTTACTGAATCAATAATGAAATTGTTTCAACAACTCTCTCGTAATCAACTGGCAACAACTGAATCTGCTATTAAAGAAAGTGTTAAATCAGTTTGTGGAAATAAAGCATTTGTTGATGGAATTAGTCAAGCAATGTTAGCTGGAACACAAAAATCTTTGGAGCAAATTTTCAGAAAGAGTCTTGAGGATATAATGATTCCATCATATGAGAAAATTACACATGAAATGTTTCAAGAAATGGGAAAAGTCTTTACACAAGGAACCAAAGACTGTAAGTTACTTCTTTTTTGAAAATCTATAAAATTTAAAAAATTTTAAATTGCAGATACTCAAGCATTTGATGCATATATCAAACAATATGGAGCAGTTCACTATCAGATGACCCAATTTGGTGACACAATTCGACAAATTCCACAGCAAGTGAAGCAAGAAGTTAAAAGCACATATGATGCAAATGTTATTCCTGTGCTTAATTCAAAATTGTCACATTTAAAACAACAACTTGATGTTTTCCAAGCTAAAGTTGTACAAGATATCAGAGAATTAGTAAAGAAAGAAATTCAAAATGGTTTTGAGCAGCAAAAAGCTTCGCTCGAAGATTCAGTATTATCGGCTGTAACTCGTTCACAAACAGAAACACCAGCACCACCAACAACTTTCGATCATCAAGAGTCTATTAAGCAATATCTCGCATTAGGAGAAATTAATAAAGCTTTTCACACTGCTCTCATTTCTAATGATTTATCACTTGTCGAATACACAATTGAAAAGGCTGATTTCAACGCTGTGTTCAAACCGCCACTTCAACTTGAGCAAACTGTGCTGTTATCATTGATACAACAAATTACTGTCGATATGAATCGTTATAGTGAAATTAAGAATCGGTAAATTTTCATATATTCTCAATTTATAGAATAATTTAAATATATTATTAAATTTTCAGCTATTTGAATGAAGCAATCATTAATCTTAATATGAATGACCCAATTACACGTGAACATTCACCGAAAATTCTACGCGAACTATATAACACTCTTCAAATTTATATTTCATCAAAACCGACAAATCACTTGACTTCTAGCATCAAAATGATTATGTTGGCAGCTCAGACTATAGCAAATATGTGACCGAAGCATTTTCATCATCATCCATCATCAGCCAATGTATTCAGCATGTTCTAACTTTAACTGAATAGGACAATGACTTTCATAATTTTTCTACACAAAATTACATACACATTATTTAGTTAAGTGACGAAATAAAATTAAATATTGATCTGCAAAATAAAAATTGATAAAAATATTAAGATTTAGAATATAAGTAGGATTTTGCTATCAATGAATGAGAATTGTGAGTCAAAGAAGAAGAATAAAGAAGAAATATTTGAATCGATTATTAAAATTTCATTCCGTTTTTATTTCTTTCTTTTGAATTAGATCCTTAATATGTTTAGCAATTTTCATTTTTCTTCGTATCTTTTTCGTCTTGTCGATTGTTTTATTTTGAATTGAATTTAAATTGCAAGAAGTTTTAACTTTCTTCTTTTTACATGAGAGAGGATTAGGACCACCTTTTTTCTTTTTCTTTATTTTCATTGGCTTTATTTCTTCTATAAGTCCTTCCTTCTTTTTGATTTGTTTTAATTGCTCGCCTTCAAAATTCGAGACATTGGAAGACTTCTTTGATTTTCGATTTATGAATTTAGTTGTTGCAAATGATGGTTCTTCTAAATTAGGAACAACATTATGAAGATAAAGAAGAGCAATTCCTATTTGTTTTCTTATCCATTCTTGTAGATCACGATCTTGTGTAGCAATTACATATCGATTATCTTTAACCATTGCTTTTATACAATCAGCTCCCGAAATTGGATTCTTTTCATGACCACATTTATTCAATTGAATTGTTTTTAATTTATTCACCACTGGAATGAACTTTGGACCGAGTTTCTCAGTTTCAATGATCATACATGGTGTCGTTAATAATCTCAATTCGATTTGTAAGTAGTTCTTTAGCTGTTCTTCGATCATAAATTTGTTCTACAAAAATTATTTTCCATAAAATTAATAATTCATGACAAATTGCGTTATTTACCTTAATTGCAGCAAAACAAAAAGTACCATCGAGAAGAACTTGAATTGGTTGATGATATCCAAAATGATTAATATAGAAATTAATCCTTTTATTCGCTTTTTTTAATCGAGTTACTTTCATTTTCGTAGAAAAATATTTCAATGTTATTGTTTTGAAACGTGAAAATATTTACAGGCTTTTTACAGGCCTTTTTTAAAAATGTAATAAAATTCTTAAAAATGCTTTACAAATGC
The DNA here is from genome assembly GCA_014622435.1 of Polypedilum pembai. Taxonomy (NCBI): domain Eukaryota; kingdom Metazoa; phylum Arthropoda; class Insecta; order Diptera; family Chironomidae; genus Polypedilum; species Polypedilum pembai. The sequence continues at coordinate 28,612 of JACWBX010000474.1, forward strand.
TGAAATAAAGTAAATAGCTAAATGAAAAACCATAATTTATTTACAATTACAATAATTTTTCATATTTTTATTTCAGCTCTCAAATAACATAGCTATGAGTGAGTGCAACGGACACAGTTCTTATTTTCGGTACCACATTTGGATCGTCTTCATACGTTTGACTTTCTTTTGAAGCTGCAATACGCCATACATAAGAGCTTCTGCAGATGGTGGGCAACCGGGAACATAAATATCGACGGGAATAATTCTGTCACATCCACGCACAACTGAATATGAGTAATGATAGTAGCCGCCACCATTTGCACATGAGCCCATTGAAATTACCCATCTAGGTTCTGGCATTTGATCAAAAACCTTTCGCAAGGCAGGTGCCATTTTATTTGTTAGAGTTCCAGCTACGATGATAACATCAGCTTGACGAGGTGAAGCACGGAAAACAACACCATATCGATCCATATCATATCGAGGAGCAGCAATGTGCATCATTTCGACAGCACAGCATGCAAGACCGAATGTCAATGGCCAAATTGAACCTTTTCTACCCCAATTTAAAAGATCATCAAGACGAGCTACAGTCCAATCAGCCCAATTTGATTGTTTCCTAAAATAATGAAATAAATTAATATTTCTAGACTTTTGATTGTAACTATTACTCACCATCCAAAGGCTGATGCTGCTAATTTATCTGGATTTTGCTTTTCAACGACTGCCATAGTCTTTTGATCTCGCTTTTGTTGATTTGCAGTCGCCAATACACAAGTTTTCAAAAGTTGCGAATTATTCTTCGCAAGAATCGAATTTGTCGAGATTAAAGCGTTGCGAATCATCTCGAGAGAATGAACTATTCAAAATATAAATGTCAATGTCAATAACTATTTACTAAAAGTCAATTTTAAAGGTTTATTTACGTCTAAATTTGAATAAAATTAAGGGAGAAAATATTTTTATGTAACTTTGTTTTCCTCTCGACTTATCCACAGAAAAATTACCGAAATAGTGATGCAAAGAAATATTTGGAAGTTTTAGAAATGGAAGGTGAGCATAAAAATAATTGTTTTGAGTGAAAAATACGTAAAATATAGGAATAAAAATATCATAAACACTTAGATAAACCTCTAATGTATTGATATAATGCACACTTGAAGTTGTAAAATTATTATTTCAAGTGAAAATACAAATTGTTGTAAACGTTTTGTCACTCATTGATTTTTTCAAACCCGAAAAAAAACATCCAGTAAAATGAATTCCGTCTTCTTTTCAGATATCGACTCACAAATCAAGGACATTCAAGATAAGAAACGACAAGCGCAAGCACAGGAGGAGCGGCAAAAAGGAATTGGATTGCTCGAAAGTGGATATTTTGATTCAGAAATCTATGAAGGAGGTCAAAAAGGAAAATATGAGGGCTATGTAACATCAATTGCAACAAACGAAGAAGATGAAGACGATGATGATGAACCAATTAGACCAGATAAAAAGTCTTCAGCATTTAATGCTCCAATTTCATTCATTAAAGAAATCACAAGAGTAAGTTTGAATAAGTTTTGCAATTATAAACAAATCTTTAATTATTTTTTTTTAAATTTATAGAATGAACCAGAATATGATCCATTTGAAGATCGACGACAAAAGACTGTTGGTGAAAAAGAAGACGAGTATCGTCAGCGGCGAAGAAAATTAGTCATATCTCCAGAACGTGTTGATCCATTTGCTGATGGTAAGTGTCACTTTCATTTCTTTTATTTTTAATCGTTTATAGTATTTAAGGAACTTACTGCATATACATATTTCTGTATAGAAACGAGAAAGATTGAATGAATGATTTTCAAATGAATAAGAAAAACCATTAGTAGGCGCCTGAATGTGAAAATTTTTTAGTTAGTATATAAGCAAATCATATTGTGCGCAACCTTTATTAATGCGACCCAATTATCACAGGTTTTCTGCAGGCTTATCACAGATGGGAATAATATAAATGGTGCCATTGATCGAGGTTATTAGAACCAAATTTTAAACAAAAAAAAGTAATGAAATTGTGGTGATACAATGACAAACTTTTTCTATACAAAAAACCGTATAAAATCATATTTTGTGCTTTTTATTTCATGTCATTTGTAACTTCACATTTTCATTTGTTAACTTGAATGACTGATGATGAATGTTTCTTACTTTATTAAAACCATATTAATCGAAGAGAATTTATTCTAGGCATTTGTTGGATGTGGAATGATGGTGCAATTGTCTGAATGAAATATTTGAAAAAATTAATTCAACTTTTATCGTTTCTTTAAATCAATGTCTTTCAAATATTTCTTTAGATATTGCAAAAATAATCCCCTCTATCACGTACGTATGGTGAAAGATTTTTGAAATTTATTAAATTTTTATACTCGTAAATTTCAAGAATTTTCCCTATTTCATTTAGATTTAAATATGGCTGATTGCAATAGAGGAAAATAATTTCTCTATGATTGATGCCAATTTAAGTAATTTATAAATTTTAAATTTTCATTACAAAGTTATTTCATGACTCTGTTTTATTTCTTATTTTCAGGTGGCAAAACACCCGATGTTAAATCAAGAACATATACTGAAATTATGCGTGAGCAACAGCTCCGTGGTGAAGAAGCTGAATTGCGTAAAAAGATTCAAGATAAAGCAAAAGATGGATCATTGAAAGTCGCATCAAATGGCGATTCAAATCGTTCTGAACCAAAGAAACGAGGAAGATGGGATCAAACAGTTGATGAACAATTTGTTCCTGCAAAAAAATCAGCTTCAGGTGCTGTGACACCAACATGGGAAGCTGATGTAAGTTTTAATAAATTTTACAATAAAAATCAAGTTAATTACAGTTATATATTTCTACAGAAAACACCAGCAGATCATCGATGGGATGAAACACCTGGTAGAGCAATTGGAAGTGAAACACCAGGAGCAACTCCTGCAGCACGTAATGTTTGGGACGCAACTCCAGCAGCTTCATCTCATGCGACAACACCAGGTCGTGAAACGCCAGCTCAAGAGAAATCAGTGCGTAGAAATCGTTGGGATGAAACACCGAAAACAGAAAGAGAAACTCCTGGACATAATTCAGGCTGGATGGAGACACCACGTGCTGATCGTGGTGCACCCGATATGATTGATTCAACGCCAGGTGCTTCAAAGAGAAGATCAAGATGGGATGAAACTCCTTCAGGTGCTACACCATCTGCAATGACACCTAGTGCAATGACTCCGAGTATGACACCTCATGCTACTCCTAGTCATGCAACACCGATATTAACGCCTAGCGGAACTACACCAATCGGTACAAAAGCTATGGCAATGGCTACACCAACTCCAGGTCATTTAGCTTCAATGACACCTGAACAATTACAAGCATATCGTTGGGAGAAAGAAATTGACGAAAGAAATAGACCATTTACAGATGAAGAATTGGACTCACTGTTCCCACCTGGTTATAAAATTCTCCCTGCACCTGCTGGTTATATTCCCATTCGTACACCAGCAAGAAAATTGACTGCAACACCAACACCTATTGCTGGTACACCAACTGGATTTTTCATTCAACAAGAAGACAAAACAGCTGCAAAATTCAATGATAATCAACCGAAAGGAAATTTACCATTCATGAAACCAGAAGATGCACAATATTTTGACAAATTGCTCGTTGATGTTGATGAAGAAGCTTTGAGTCCAGAAGAACAGCGTGAAAGAAAAATTATGAAGTTGTTGTTGAAAATTAAAAACGGAACGCCACCAATGAGAAAAGCTGCATTGCGTCAAATTACAGATAAAGCAAGAGAATTTGGGGCTGGACCTTTGTTTAATCAAATTTTACCATTGCTCATGTCACCGACACTTGAAGATCAAGAACGTCACTTGCTTGTTAAAGTTATCGATCGAATTCTTTATAAACTTGACGATTTAGTTCGTCCGTATGTGCACAAAATTCTTGTCGTTATTGAACCGCTTTTGATTGATGAAGATTACTATGCACGTGTTGAAGGTCGTGAAATTATTTCGAATTTAGCAAAAGCAGCTGGACTTGCTACTATGATCAGTACTATGCGTCCTGATATTGACAACATTGATGAATATGTAAGAAATACAACAGCAAGAGCTTTTGCAGTTGTTGCTTCGTCACTTGGAATTCCATCACTTTTGCCATTCTTAAAAGCTGTTTGTAAAAGTAAAAAATCATGGCAAGCACGTCATACTGGTATTAAAATTGTACAACAAATTGCAATTCTTATGGGATGTGCTATTTTGCCTCATTTGAAATCGCTTGTTGAAATTATTGAACATGGCTTAGTAGATGAACAACAAAAAGTTAGAACAATTACTGCTCTCGCTTTAGCTGCTTTAGCAGAAGCTTCAACTCCATATGGTATTGAAAGTTTTGATTCTGTTTTGAAACCATTATGGAAAGGTATTCGAACACATCGTGGCAAGGGTTTGGCTGCATTTTTGAAAGCTATTGGTTATTTAATTCCATTGATGGATGCTGAATATGCAAATTATTATACACGTGAAGTAATGTTGATTTTAATTCGTGAATTTCAATCACCAGACGAAGAAATGAAGAAGATTGTATTGAAAGTAGTGAAACAATGTTGTGCAACGGATGGTGTTGAAGCACAATATATTAAAGAAGAAATTTTGCCGCATTTCTTTAAACACTTTTGGAATCATCGTATGGCTTTAGATCGCCGCAATTATCGTCAATTAGTCGATACAACTGTAGAAATTGCAAATAAAGTTGGCTCATCAGAAATCATTAATCGTGTTGTTGACGATTTGAAAGATGAAAATGAACAGTATCGTAAGATGGTAATGGAAACTGTTGAAAAAATCATGGGAAATCTTGGTGCTGCAGATATCGATTCACGTTTAGAAGAGCAGCTTATTGATGGTATTTTATATGCGTTTCAAGAACAGACTACTGAGGATGTTGTTATGTTAAATGGTTTTGGTACAATTGTCAATCAATTGAGTAAAAGAGTCAAACCATATTTACCACAGATTTGCGGTACAATTTTGTGGCGTTTAAACAATAAATCAGCAAAAGTTAGACAGCAAGCAGCCGATTTGATTTCAAGAATTGCTGTCGTTATGAAAACTTGTCAAGAAGAAAAATTGATGGGACATTTGGGTGTAGTTTTGTATGAATATCTCGGTGAAGAATATCCGGAAGTTCTTGGTTCAATTTTGGGTGCATTGAAAGCTATTGTAAATGTAATTGGTATGACAAAAATGACACCACCTATCAAAGATTTGCTCCCTCGATTAACGCCAATTTTAAAGAATCGTCATGAGAAAGTACAAGAAAATTGTATTGATTTAGTCGGTCGAATTGCTGATCGTGGTCCTGAATATGTTTCAGCACGTGAATGGATGAGAATTTGTTTTGAATTGTTAGAATTATTGAAAGCTCACAAGAAGGCAATTCGTCGAGCGACAGTCAATACATTTGGTTATATTGCAAAAGCTATTGGTCCTCATGATGTGCTTGCTACATTGCTCAACAATTTGAAAGTTCAAGAACGTCAAAATCGCGTTTGTACAACTGTTGCTATTGCTATTGTAGCTGAAACATGTCGACCATTCACAGTTCTACCTGCATTGATGAATGAATATCGAGTGCCAGAATTGAACGTACAAAATGGTGTTTTAAAGTCATTGTCATTCCTGTTTGAGTATATCGGTGAAATGGGAAAAGATTATATTTATGCTGTCGTTCCATTACTCGAAGATGCTCTTATGGATCGTGATTTAGTGCATAGACAAACAGCATGTGCAGCAATTAAGCACATGTCACTTGGTGTCTATGGTTTTGGCTGCGAAGATGCACTTGTGCATTTATTAAATTATGTTTGGCCAAATATCTTTGAAACATCACCTCATCTTGTTCAGGCTTTTATGGATGCTGTTGAAGGACTTCGTGTTGCGCTTGGACCAATTAAAATATTACAATACACACTACAAGGTTTATTTCATCCAGCAAGAAAAGTTCGTGACGTCTATTGGAAAATTTATAATTCACTTTATATTGGAGCACAAGATGCACTAATAGCAGGCTTTCCGCGCATTGAAAATGATCCTAAAAATCAATATATACGCTACGAACTTGATTATAATTTATAAGCACACAATACAACTTTTTACATGATTAAAACGATTTTCTTCTTCGTATTTTTTTGGCATTTAAAATTAATCCTCTTACACACACACTAAAATAATTATGATGTTCAGCATAATAAGAATCTTAAATAAAGAAGAAACAGTTTGATTATTTCAAAAAAGAAAAATGACTTAATAAGTAATTAATTAAAACGAAGATTACATATATAAGATGTTCAGTGAGAGAGAAGTGAAAGGAAAGGAATTTGCAAAATATATATATTGTTTCAAATCTTGCACCATTCTCCATGCTTCGTCACTTTTTCTGCTGTTGAGATGCTGCAAAAAAATGACTTTTTATTTCAGTCGAGAAGCAACAGTGTTCAGTGAAAGTACTAAAAAAATGAAATTATTTAGCGTAATTTTGTTAGCTTTCATAGTGATTGTGTTGGCTGAAAAAATTGAGAAAAAGAAGGCTGAAAAGAGTGCTGAAGAACAATGGAAGGATTTTAAAGTAAGAATTTTAACCAGGGTTAATAACGAAAGTGCAAAGCATGTGCAAAATTGTACAGATTCGAGCAGAGTTGTAGATTTTGGTTTGGGCTTCGTGATGACGAGACCGGAAAACTCGACTTTTCGGTCCCGTCCCGTATTTCCGAGTTTCGTTCACGACAAAGCCCTAATATTGGCTACTTTTGATGACAACAGTAGTCATTTGGCTACAATTGATTTTGACCAGTAGTTTAACAATTCTGGATTCGAGCAGAAATGAGTTAATCCGGGGCAGAAATATTCAGATATGTGCAGATTTATGCAAATTTGTGCAAGCTTATGTAAGTAAATCTATACAGATTTGTACGGAAAAAAGCAGAAAAGGTCAAATTTGCACTGATAAGAGCCGAAAGTAGATTTTACGTCATTCTTAACCCTGAAATTTATTATAAAAGCAGAGCCCGAAATTGACGGATTAGTAAATAAATTCATGAGTAATATTATTCAAATAAAGATACATGAGTAAACCGTGAATAAAAATTATCAAGTAACAAAATTTACTTTCTTCTTGAGTAAATTATGCGATGATTTAGGGCATAAAAGTGTACAAAATATTTGGGAATTACATTTATTTATCTTACAGGTTGAGTTCAAAAGAAAGTATTCCGAAAAAGAAGATGCAATGCGCTTTGAGTTATTCAAGGAAACATTGGAACAAATCAAAGAGCACAATAAAAAGTATTCAACTGGAAAAGTTGATGTTCCAGCTTATTTGAATGAATTCTCAGACTTGACAGATGATGAAAAGAGAAAATTATTGGAAACTGAACAGCAGTAAATTGCAGTTTTTCAAACCTTTGATGTTGTTTTAAATTTTTAATAAAATTGTTTTATTTTTAAATTAAATTTGTATTAATCAATTTCTAATTTACGAAAGCTTCCTTGAATCCCAGCAATGTCAACATGCTTTGATTCTTTTGTTAAATCCATTTCACTTAATGGCGTTTTTAAACTCTCAGGATCACATTCAAGGACAGATTTTGGATACATGCTGTAATTTATTTTCATTTCACTGAATTTTAAAAATCTTTCTCGTTCTGATGTTAAAATCCTCTTCCATTCGTCTTTAAAAAAGTTTTAATAAAAATTAGATTTATTTCATCTTTAAAATTAACTCACCAGCAATTTCTTTTAAAGAAGTTTCACCACCATATTCAATTGGCATGTTCTTTTTATCAATAATTCCAATGTCTGCAATTGTGTTTAAAGTATGAAATTTAACACGATCTTTAAGCTTCTGTGGCATCTGTTTCACTGCAAAATCAATCAAAAATTTCAAAGCTGATGGCATGTTAATGACATGAAATGCCTTGTGACGAATAGCACTAATTTTCTCTGTATTTTTTCCAAACTTGTACCAAACATCAAGAGGAAAAATCAAAGCTTGTTTTAAGTGAACACCACTTAAGTCAGCAACATAACTTAGACCACGAATTTGATTTTCTTCATCTTCAATTAATACTTCCATGATCAATGTAAGAAGAGTCAATGCACGACAACCAATATCAGGGACGGTGGGGTCAAGAGCACTAAGTTTAATCAGAATTGTTTTCCTGCCATATTTATCACGATTAGGAATAGGAACAATCAAGCCATTATCAAGTAGTGAAAAAACACCAGGTCTTAATGGATCGAGATTCGAGAAAAAATCATAACCATAAAGTCCCTCACGAAATAACAAATATCGCTCAAATGATTCCTTTGCCATCGGTATGCTGTATTTTTTAAATCTCAAAAACTTTAAAATCACAGTTGAGTCAAGACGGCATTTAATTATTCTTTTATTTTCCAATGCCCATTCTCTTATTGCTCTTATTGCATGCGTTCTTATTTTCTCATTTTCTCTTAATTCTTTTTCAGCAATTTTCTTCAATTCATCGCTTAAAGTTGATTTGTATTCATCAACTGGTGTGATTGACTTGATTTGATACTGAAATTTATTACAAAAAAAGTTTTTAGGTTTTTTCAATTCATCATGACCTTCCTCAATATCATCTTTCTTTTAAATCTCGTTTTTCTAGTTTCTTCTTTTGTATGAAAGGTAAATTTGTGAGAAGAATTATGTAAAGTTAGTTAACAACTTTTTTGAACTTTTATGACAGACATGTGTGACTTTTATTAGAACATTAGCGTATTCGGGGACTGCTTTGTGGGTGTCTTTTGCCAAAACATTTATAAATCGCACAAACTAAATATTAAAACACACAAATATTAAATGATGGTCAACGAAACACTTAAAAACTGTTTTAAACACTGCAAAGCTCAATAAATAAGTTCTTAGCACTGAAGATTTGAAATCTAAAACTTAGCGTTCAAACATTCAAACACAGTGTTGAGCATTGAAACACTTACTGCTGAGCATTTAACACTTAATACCGAATATTGAAATTTTCAAACACTTTGTGCTGAGCACTTAAACACACGTACATTTTAATTCTTGAGCATTCAAACATTGATAATAAACTTAAAAGTAGTAACTAATAATTTTTAGCATTTGGTAGCAACTCTTAGCAACTTTTAACAACTGATAGTAATTCGTAAAAGTGTATTGAAAGAAATTGAAGCTTCAAACATTACTTAACTATATATATTGTTTAATGTTGTAAGAAACTAGTAAAATGATAGTTTTTAACTTTAGTAAAAAACGATTTATATACATTAATATTTTAGTTTTACAAATTTACATCTTCATACATTCGAATAGGATTGTAAAAGTAGGTTCTGCCTACTTCTACTGATAGATTTTACCTACAGTAGGCATGATTTAGGTCCATATAGTTTTGAAAAAGTACGTGTGCCTACAAAGTACCTGATGCCTACTTTAGGCATGACGTAATTTGCAAAATTACCTACTTTAACAACCCTGCATTCGAAAATTTAATTTTACAACTTTACTTCTTCAACTTACTTTTGCTAATTCATTTGCCATTTTTACAGAAATTCTTTAAATTTATAAACTTTTGTTGTGCTTCTCCTCGTGTTTAACGTCAAACATTAACTGAACTATTGATTTGAATGTAAAAAAAACTTCGGCAATTTTTATGACAATTTAAACAGGTTTTTCTTCGATGTAAGTTTTTTAAACTTTACATATGATTGGATATCATGCGATGATGATGATGACAATAAACTTGTTCGAATGCTATCATTAACTGCGATTGTTGGAACATCTGCAAAGTCATTTCTCCAATTGTTCATTCCTCAGTGAAAACATTTTTCCAATTGATTTTAAAGTGAGTCTTTTGTCAGCTGCATTTGTTGTTGATTGCTCGACATCTGTTATACATATTGAATCTAAATTTCTATAGAAGGATTCAAATAATTGAACATCATCAAGAATCTGATTTGGTATGACTTTAGGTAAAGGTGGCGTTGAACATTTTCTAGGTGAAATTTCATCAATATGTCCTAAATGATTATTTTTTGCACGTAGCATGACTTGTCTTATTGTATGTCTAGAATTTTTTCTCGAGTGACTTGCAATCTCTGTACTTTTTCTTTCTGCTTCAAAACCATTCCAGTAAGGTTCTGGTGAATTGTTTACAACTTCATTATCATAACAAACTGAGTGCCTTGCATGACTCATCATATCATTCCATGAATTAAGTTGTTCATCACGACTTGATGGAGCAAGACTTGCATTAGAATTTTGTGTGGAAAATTTTGTCACTGACCAATATGAATGATTGTGATTGAGACTTGATTTTGGTGAAATGAAGAAAATTATGCATAATGAAATTGCTTGAAGCAGCATGATGAAAATTATTAGAAAATTAAAGAAATCTTCCCAACTGCAACAGTTTGTGAACGATGAGATTAAAGTTAAGACGAATGGTGCGATAAATAATGAAAGTGGAAAAATAAATATTTTCAGAAAATGTCTGAAAAAAAGAGGATTTTTAATAATTAAGCAAAATTTTTAAAATTTCTTCACTTACACAATATTTTCATCATATTTTTCACTATTATGATAAAGACAAAGTAGGAAAAATACTCCAGCAATTGTCAACAATAAAAAGTTAAATCCATCATTTATAAAATGATTTTCATGGTCAACAAGCCAACATAGCTTATTAGCATAAATTTTCATCATAAACGACCATAAAATTGTACTCATACAAGTTAAAATAAATCCAATCGATAGCATTATAAACATTCCCCAATTTTCTGTTGTATTTTTCAATATTTGTAGTAATTTCAAAGCTAATAATGCTATGCAAACATAAATCATGTTATTACAAAATTGTGTGAATGATGTCATCAAGCGACACCCTAATGAATTGAATGTGGGTGTTGATGAGTCTATGAAAATCTACAAAAAAAAATAACATCACAGAGTTACTTAAATAGGGAGCTAAAAATATTTTAATTACCATGGAGATTGTTGTTAATTTTAAAATATTTCGAAGTGCGACAAATACGATTAACGCGAAAAGTGTTTTTGAATGTTTGCTATGAAATGTTTGAGTTACAATTGGTGAAAGGATTGGCGACAAACAGAAAACAATTGATATGCTCAAAAGCGCAATATGCCATTCACCATAGTTCTTGAGTCGTTCATTTTGATAACATTGTGAAAAATCACTTTTTGTCCATGTGCCGTTAAGTTGACATGTTTTTGTATAGGAATCTAAAAAAGTAAAAATATTTATGAAATTATTTTAGAAATGTTAGAATAATTCTTACATTCACATTTTGAGTCATCATTTTTCTTCAATTTATAAGGACAACTCTTTTTCTCAACACTACCAGGCAAACTTTCGTCAAAACAACTATAACCATCCCAATGAGAATCGCATGAGTTGAAAAAGTTTTCCGCTTGATAATTGTCAATCATTTTTTCACAACAAGTTCGAGCATCAACACAACATTTAATCCACAATTCATATACTTCATTTGACACTGAACTCTGAACTAACTCACTAATTGAAGATGATTTGTAATCAAATGGAATACATCTGTCTCGAATCAAAAAACCATTTACGGTGAAATTTAGTCCATCGTGTTCAACGAGACAGTAGACTTTTTGTAGTCGATTCCTGTCAGTGAGATTTTCATAACATTTCCAGCAAGCATTGTTATGAAAAACTTTTGGATTTAATATTGCGTCATTAAAGTTGCAGCCCTTTTTTTGATGGAAATAGTTTATTAGTTAATTATTTAAATTAATTAGTAGCAAAAATTGTCACACCTTTTTATCAAAACCATTTGCCAAACCTATGGATAACAAAATTATCGTCCACAAAGCTTTTTTGCTCATTTTTTATTCAACATTATATATTTTAAGCTTTAAACTTGTCACTTCACACGCTAGAATGCTACTAAGAAATAGTTTTCAATTTCCACTGAACAAATGAGCGTTAATTGATTTTGTGAGTGACGAATGTAAATGTTTGGTGAGAGAATGGAAAGTTTAAATGCTTTTGATAAGAATTTGTGTTTGTCTAGAGCTATTGCAAAAGTCTCGTGCGAGTCACTTTTTTTAATGAACTAATAACTAAAACAAACAGCTGACATAAAGAAATATTTCAGTGGCGCGTTTGTCTGTGTTTCTCAAACTTTTGTATGTAGCATTGATCTGTAATCAAATTTATTTATCAAGTTCAATTTTATCAATCAATTACCTTATAAACAAGTTCAGATTTCTTGAAAAACAAATTTATTGAATAAACATTAAATAGACATAAATTTATTTGGGTTTCCTTCCGCCACCTTTTGCTTTTTTAGCACTTGAAGAATTTTTCTTATCATCAACTTTACGTTTGAGTGATGGAGGAGTGCTTGATGGAATGACTTTAAAGAAACTGTCAAGACGTCCTTGTGTTGCTGTCTTAAGTGATTTCTGAATTTTTTGAGCTCCTGCACGAACACGTTCTTCATTGAATTGTTTGTCACCACATAAATACTTAACTAAGCCATCTTCATCAGGCTGTGTCCATTTTAATTCAATTGTTTCGATATCTGTGATTTCTGGTTCTTTGAAAAGTTCACGTGCTCGCTCATAATTCCAATCTTCTGGTACTTCATATTTCTTCTTATCAATATTTTTAACAATCTCTTCAATCGATTTGTATTTTTGAATCAATTCATAAGCTCTTTTTGGTCCAATTCCTCTGATTGTATCGCAATAATCGCAACCCATTAAAATACAAAGATCGATGAATTCATTTGGTTCCAATTCGAGACCTTTTAAAACTTTATCATAATGAATTTCTTGTACTGGCATTTTCCTTGCTTCACTGAATGTCATGTGTCGAAGAAGAATATTAGCGCCAAAAGTTAAAGCATCCATATCTTCAGTAGCAACACCAAAAACTTTTCCTCCTTTGACCATAGCTGAACATTGTGCTTCAGCTTCAGATGCAGCATCAATATATGGAATTCCCATGAGTTTAAGCAACTCTTTTGCTTCATTATTATGCTCTTTTGTGACTTTCACTAAACGTCGATTCATCTTGTCCATTTCAACTTGATCACCTGCTTCAGTAGCTTTTTCTAATGCTTTTTGTGCTTCTTCACGTCTCTCTGCACGTTTTACAAGTTCACCGCTTTTCATATCTGGAGGTTTGCCATCGAAAACATAAACTGGCTTAATACCATTTTCCAAAAGTCGAATTGTTCTGTAAAATATTCCCATCAAATGAGATGTTGTTTCTCCGTTTGCATCTGTTAATTGAGCTCCTTCAGCTCGTACAGCAATAAGAAATTGATACAGAGACATACCTAGTTGTGAAAGAAGTAGTCATAATGTTAATTTAGGACTATTAAATTGAAATTTCATAATTTTACTTACTTGCATCAATCGCAATTTTCCTTCCAAAATAATTTTTGATTTCTGTCTCTTTTATTGCCCATGGCGCAATATCAGCAATTAATTTAGCGAGTCCGGTAATTCCCATGATACTTTTTTACTTATATAACTATGTCTTTATCTTATTTCTAATTTAAATTAACAAAACGAGAATTTGCGTGAGAAAATTTTGTTGGTATTTTTGTTTCGGCGGGAAAATTTAAATTAAAAAAGTCGTTATACTTAACTCAGATTTTGATGATTTCAAAATTTGACGAATTAAACAAACTTATAAAAGAATTTGATTACAAAAGATATTCGACCATAACGAAAACAATCAAGTTTCTAAAAATATCATTTTTCTTTAAAAATAACATTGAAAGAAAAATATTTTCATATGAGCATGAAATTGTTTGTTTGTTCTGAAACAAAAAATTATCACACTGTCATGCTTTGAGATTAAATCAAATTTATTAACTTAATTCTGATAATATCACGAAATAACTTTGATTTAGGTAAATCATTAATAAACATGACATTGAAAAGCAACAAAAATTGTCTTAGGTCAGTTAAATACTTGAAAAACCTAAAAGACAAATATTTATATAATTACATACGTAAATCATTAATATCTTTCATCATGAAATTTCAATTAAGAATAAAAAGTTGATAATGTAAATATTCTTTTTTTATCATGCATGTTATATTCGACTATTTCACACTTTAGTCATCAACAATAAAATTAAATGAATTATTCACTATCGAAGAATGAAAAAACACATAAAAGTGTGTTTGTTGACTACCAAAATTTGTTGTTATAATGCGTAGAGGTAGAAACTAATTGAGAACATTAATTATGCAATTGACTAACAACAAAAAAAAGAAGTTTTATTCTGTTTTTGGGTGTGACAACTCACTACAATGTATACAAATGGCATCATCAACTTTTTCGGTAGATTTATTAATGATTTATATGAACAATGAAAGACAAAAATAGTCATTTTATGATATTTATAGAAATTAGAACTTAATTTAGAGCTGTTAAACTACTGCTTCATAGCCAAATGACCACTGGCTACTTTTTGAAAAGTAACTTCTGACTACAATAGTAAAAATCTACTGTAGAAAGCAACCAAAAGTTACAAAGTAAATTCTTCCTTTACAACTCTGCTTTAATTAATTAAATGATCGAAACATTAAGTTTTCTAAATTTAGTTGAATTGTTAATAGTTAGTGGTATAATTGATAGCTGTTGACACAATTTTAAATTATCTTGTTGACAAGCTTTCTTATCAATTTGATAAATTGGGCAAATAATAAGCATTTATAACTGTTTGTAATAAAACGTGTGCAAAACGTTGATAAATAAAAATGATAAGATAATTCCAGGAGAAAAAAGCATGTCTGGAATACTTTGTAGCAGATATCTACGCTTGATGATAAATAAATATCTACTACCGATCAAAAATTTGTATAATGTGCGCAAAGAAATTTTTCTTTATGCACGTGAATGAAATCGCGAAATATTTTTTCAATTTTCTCACTTTAATTCGCGATTTAAATAAATAACTCGAATAAATTATGATAGTAAATAGGTTTATTAAATGAATGTATATAAATATAATAATATAATATAAGTGAATATATGATAAATGAAAATTAATAAATGATATGATTAAGTGTGTATGATGAATAAGAAAGAAGAAGTCTCTCGTAGATGCTATATCACCATTCCATCTTTCGACAGTTTCTATGAGTCAGTCATACTTTTATAATTTTTGACTCAAACAACTCGTTAAAACGTAACTGTATAGTGAAATTTAAATTTTTGTTAATGCGCCTGA
>JACWBX010000481.1:802-13767 GCA_014622435.1 Polypedilum pembai
GATCGGAGTACTTAAGCGCATTTTTATCGCCATTGATCAGTGTTTATTAACAGATTACAGCATTAACTGATTCGTTTCTGATCAGAGTCTCTAGCTATTGTAGTTTTCAAAATCTCAGAGGTCACCAAGCCAGCCAGCCAGCCAGCCAAAGTGAACTTATAAGCTGCATTTTCTATACAAAAATGCGCAAAAAAGAGCGAGCGAGAGAAAACAATTTTTGCCAATATTTGCTGTTATTTTTGTGTATTTTATTTGACCGCTCACAACTTGCCAGGTCACTTGCTCTTTAAAATTAAATTTCACGAGTAATTTGAAACAATTTTGTGTATAATCAACATTGTTGTTACTGCTATTGTGTGTAAATAATGAAGCTTGAATGAATTTTAATGATGAATGTGATGAGCTAAGAGCAATGTAATAATTTTTATACGAGGGTAAATTTTTTATATTCTGATTTTCATTTCCCAAACAGCTCCCATAACGAGCGTCGAAGCTATTGAGGGACAACAGACGCATCTTTACTGTCCTATGGCGACACCAAATGGTGACAAAATCAACATGGTACTGTGGTTTAAGGATGATGTTGGTGTGCCCATTTATCGGTAATTCTCAGACTGCTGCTTTTTGTGTTCATTCGCATAAAACTCATCTTTATTTTTCTCCTTCCTGTCATCGGCATTCTTTATCTTTTTCTCTCTGTAGATTCGATGTTCGTGGAAAATCAATGTCAGATCCGACAGAATGGTCCGATGCGACTGTTTTCGGAACTCGTGCCAAATTTATTACACAGTCTGAGCCAGCATATCTAGAGATAGATGTAAGTTAATTAGCCCATGGGAGAGAGACACATTTCCATTCATGATTCTATACAGAAATTGCTGACCATTCATTTTTTTCTACTTTTTCATAAAACTCTGACGAAAAATTAATTAGGACATTAAGCGACATGATCAAGGCAAGTGGTTGTGCATTTAGTTGCTGCAGTATGATGACTTACTTAATGAATATTTATTGCAGGCATTTATCGGTGTCGTGTTGACTTCCAAACGAGTCAAACCATTAGTTTAAGGTTTAATCTTACTGTTATAAGTGAGTAGAAAAATTAAAAGTTCATTTTAAATGCTTTTAAGTTCTTTTTAAGACTTTTATTTTAATGAAAATTAATCAAGGTAGAAAATTCAAGTTCTTAATTTTATAAACAATTAATTTAAATTTCGAATTAAAAGCTTCTCAAACCTTGAGCTGCTTATAATTTTGAACACCTTAAATACATTATTTTTCTTTTACTCATAATCTTAATGAGTTTCAATTATTCAGCAAACATAAATCTTTGCCACTAATCTCATTTAAATTTAATGACTTTTTGTAGAATAAATTTTTCACCATAATTAAACATCAAACTCTCATTTATATCAAGAAAAATTTCTTTTCACATACGAAAGTAATTTTCTCCTAAAATAAATCTGTTGCTGCTTACTTAAAAATGTGCATAAATTTTGCAATTAAAAAAGTCAGTAAAAGAAGAAAAAAGTGAAGATGAAGATTTAAGAAAGAGCAAAAAAGTTTTCTGTGCAATTCATAATCTACGAGGAAACTAATTAAACTTTCATTAACTGCACATTATTAAACTTTGCCAGTCATTAAGTACATTCCTTGTGTTTGTTGATGTGCAATATAAAATATGAAAGTTAATTACTGTAAAGAGTTGAATTTAACTGAAATAATTTTGATAAAAATTTAAGAAAATTAAAGATTTTTTAAAGCTACCAGAAATTATTAATAATTCCATCCATGACCTAACATTTATTTAACCCCTATCATCGTCCTTTTTTCCTTTCTTTACATTCATTTTAATTTAAATAGCAAAGAAACGCGATGACAGAAAGAGTTACAAAATAAATAAGAGACAAAAGCTTTTGAGTGAAAAGAAGAGGAAGGAAACTTTGCATAAAATTTAATCGACCAAATATGTTTTTACATTGCTATTCTGCATTCAACTCATTTTTTAGAGCGCACAAGAGTATTTTCGATCCTTTTTTGCTCATAATAAACTGCTTTGGGCCTTTTTCTATATTGAAATGTCTACTCGACGGTTGTTAATATCGTTACACACAGGCTTACACACAAGAGGCGAAAAAATTCAATTGCCCATGTTATAAAAACAACGAAGCGTATCATTATTATCGCATTTAGAGCTTAATATTCTCTCGACTACGTCTTTCCATCGTCCTTTTTTTCCTTTCTCTAATCTATTCTTCTCTTTTCATGCATCATTTTCATTCTACAATTGTTCACTCAATATTTTTCTTGTTTTCTTTTTTTTTTTTGTTGCTCTTTTACCAGTTTTACCGGAAAATCCAATAATTTTGGATCGATGGGGAAGAAGCATCAATAGAACGACCATCGGACCAATGGAAGAGGGCGATGATGTGATTCTATCATGTCGTGTTGTTGGTGGTGAGTAAAATTTCGATTTAAATTTAAGCAATTGAGTATAGATAAAAAAATTTTCAATTTAATTTGTTTCTAAATGTCTAACTTGTCATCTACACAAATTGATTTGATTGGTTTAATGCAAAATGTTGTTATTGATGAAAACAAAATATTCAAAAATTTTGATTAAAACAAAATTGTGAGAATTCTTTTGTTTATATTCATTTATTGTTCTTGTTTGAATTTTCTCATTACCGAAAAAAATAAATTAAAGTAATGAGCGAATAACTCTGTTAAATACTTGATATTTGTTATCTATAACAAGAAAATTTTTCTCATCTACTTTATTCGCCATGAAAAAGGTACGGGATGTTTTTTATTATTTACAAAAAGCTTCTTATAGTAAACTGAAAAATTTGCTCCTTACTGACGTCAAGACTGTGCGAAAATACTTTTAGAAAATTAATTTCGAGAGCTTCTTATGTAAAATTCCATTTATCTTACCCTGATTAATTTGCTTAAGCTATTCATGCTGTTTATAAAAGTTTTTAAAAATTTGACCTAATTGCGATAAAATTTGTGTAGTAAGATGAAACTTATGTAGAATTGAAAATTAAAATTCATCTTTGATGTCATCAATCACATCAATTTGATTAATTATTTATTAAATTCTCAGTAAATAATTAATTACCAAGCGAGATGATATGTATCAAATTGAAAGGATTTGCTCGTGCAAGAGATTAAATTAACTATTGACATATGATTTGTTTCTCTTTTGATCTTCAAAATCTCTTTGATGACTAATACGAAGATTATTTGATTAAAATATTGACATTAAAGGAGAATTAAGTTTAATCCTTATTTTAGTGATTAATAATTACTAAGAAAAAATAATTTTGCATTAAAAAATTATTATTACAGGCCGACCACCACCAGATGTTTCATGGTATCTTAATGGTGAACTCATTGATGACGAATTTGAGCATAATTCGGGCAATATCATAGAAAACCGTTTACTGTGGCCTTCAATAAAACGTGACGACTTGTACTCAGTGTTTACGTGTCGTGCTGTCAACACAAAAGCAGTAGCGCCTAGAGAAAAGCGTTTAGTTTTAGATATGTACCGTAAGTTTTCTTACAAAGTTGTCATTTACATAGCATTTTAATGAACTTTTTTTTCTCCTTCCCTCTTTCAAATGCAATGAGCAGTTAAGCCAATTTACGTGAATATTGTCAACAGCTCGTTAACACTTGTTGCCGATCGCAAGTACGAGATTCATTGTGTAACTTCGGGGTCACGGCCTGATGCAATTATCACGTGGTTCAAAGGCAAGAAGGCGCTAAAGCGAATACGTGACTACACCAAGAACAATGAAACGACGTCAATACTCAATTTTGTGCCGTCAATTGAAGACAATGGCAAAATGTTGACGTGTCATGCTGAAAATCCTAATGTTTCAGGAATGTTTGTCGAGGATAGCTGGAATATGAGTGTTTTTTGTGAGTAAAAAAAGAGCAAGAAATTAGAATTTTGCTAAAAGTTTTTCTCTGTCGTTTAGATCCACCAGTGATATCATTAGAATTAGGCTCGAAGCTACAACCGGGTGACATTAAGGAAGGCGATGACGTCTATTTTGAATGTAAGATTGAATCAAATCCTAAATTTAGGAAGTTGACTTGGCTGCATAATGTAAGTGTTCCCGCGAGTGCTCTTAAAAAATTAGAAAAATTTTCATAAATATCATCATTTAGGGACGACCATTAAAAACAAATAGCAGCACGAAAATTGTAAAGTCAAATCAAAGTTTGGTGCTACAAAAAGTCACACGATTCTCAGCGGGCAAATATTCATGCTCAGCACTCAACTCAGAAGGCGAAACAGTGAGCAATGAATTTTCATTGAAAGTGAAATTCGTACCAATTTGTGCCACTGACAAGATGATGATTGTCGGTGCTACGAAGGGCGAAAATGTTCAGTTGAGTTGCGACGTAAAATCATATCCAATACCAAAACGTTTTTATTGGAAATTTGAAAATTCTGAAGAATCTGTGGAGATTGAGTCGAGAAAATTTACAAACAACGGCACGAGGAGTTTACTTAGTATCTCAACAGCAACAGACCATGTAATTTATTTTTTTTATTAACTTTATTATTTCTGGCGAATATTTTGAAATTGAATTTTCATTAGACAAACATTTGAAAGTTTATTATTATGAGGTTTAATGGTTTTTATGGCTAACTGATTTTATAAGCTTAAAATCTTTAACACTGTCAATATAGCATAATTATTACATAATTGAAGTTTTTATCCTCATGAACAGTGCTCTCAAATAAAGCCAATTAGTAGGAAAAAACGATTTTCTAGTTAATTAAAAGTATATTTAATTTAATACCTCAATTTTTTTCCTTCTTTCTCTCTTTCGTTTCACATTTAATACGCAAAAATAGGATTATGGTAGCTTATCGTGCTGGGCGAAAAACGAAATTGGCATTCAGACACAGCCGTGTATTTTTCAATTAATTCTCGCTGGACCACCATCGGTGCTAACGAATTGTTCATGGTCTAATGAATCAGATTCGTCGCTCTCTGTCAATTGTAGTCCTAATTATGATGGCGGTCTACCACAAATTTTCGTCCTGGAAGTTTACTCATTAAAGCACAAAACTCAATTGTGAGTATTTTAGATTGCTCGTTATTCAATCAAATTTTCAAAATTTATCATTTCTGTGTCGTCTATAGATTCAATATCAGCAACACAAACGAGCCCACATTTAAGTTTGACCCAAATCGGAGGATTTTCAATCGCTATAAAAATTCAACTGAAAATGACATTCTTCGTGTGAATGTTTTTGCAAAGAATCAAAAAGGTCGTGGAGCTGGTGTTTTTATCACTGAATATCATCTTGGCAATTATAAACGCAATCAGAGTGATCTTATTAAAGAATCATCAAACTCATCACCTATAGTTTTAGGACTTTTTCTTACACTCTTTATCATTGGAACGACAATCATTTTAAGACTCTATTGGAAATCAAGAAAAATTAAAAAAGAAATTGTCAAAGAAGATAAATATACTATGGAATCGAGATGTTCACTTTTGAAGCAAGATAATTTTGCTGTAAGTAAATCATTATTTACTTCAAAATTTCAAAATTTTATCTTGACGTAAGGGCTTGATAATGTGAATTTTTTTAAGATATTTTCTTGAGTTTATGCATTTCATTTTCAAAATATAACATTTTTTTTTGAAAATTTGAAATTCGAAAATCCGTTATTTTCGGAATTCTATTACTAAAACTCTTCTTTCATTTCTTTGAATTGAAATTACTAAAAAGATAAATTTGTTTTAATAACCTTCAAAGAAAAATTCCAAAACCATTTTCATCTAGTTGAGGGCTCTTCATGAATCTTTTTTCAAGCATTTTTACATCATTTGACCTTTGTTTCTTCTTTCAAAATGAATTCATTGTTAAACCCACACAAACCACACACGCATGCTTTTGTTTTCTTTTTAAAATTGAGCCTGTAGCATTTACTTTTCGCATCCATATCATATTTCTAATTTTAATCATCTTCACTCCTCACAGTCGGATGCTTTCTCAAGTCCAAAATTCAACAAGCCAACAGGCACAAGTATCAAAACGAGAGGGAAAATAGAGACTATTGATGATGAACAGGACCCCGATCTCATACCACACTATCCACGCCTCACTAGCATTCATCAAGAAGAATTAATACCAATGAATTCAGATCCTTCTTTTCTCAATCGTGATAGACACAAAAACTCTACAAATGATTTTCTGCATGATGTCGAAATCAATTTCAATGGACTGCTTATGAATGGAAAAGTTCCCGAAAGTTGTGTATGAAAGTTACTAAAACTAATTACTTTATTTGTATAAAGATTTTTCTGCCGTTGCTGCTACTTTGTATATCTCTGTATGTTTCTCTATGTGTATGTCTGTACATATCAAGAGAAGAAAAATAAAAATATTTGTGAACAGAAGATGGGAAAAAAGTTTTGTTGCAGAGAGAAAGAGGCAAAAAAAGAGAGAAAAAAATTAGCTGAAAAAAAGTTTTAATGCTCATTTTAAATTAACCCCCGTGGAAAAATATTGGATTAATGTGAAGCTCTCTGAAATGATAGCTTGAGTTTGTTATGAGTTGCATGAATGTAAATTTCTTTTTTTTCTAACGAGAATGTTAGTTAGTTAGTTAGTATTATGAAATTTTCAATCAACTTTCTTTTTTCCCATCTACTGCTCATTGCCAATTAAATGACATCAATTTATCGTCTAATGAATAATAAAGAACAAAAAAAAGATTTTTTAACTAAAAGAAAAATAAATAAATGGAGCTTTTATGAATGACACACAAATAATGATGATGAAGAAGAAAAAGATGTGACAGAGAATAAAAGTAAATAATAATCTTTTTTGAAGTGAAATGTTGAAATAAAATCAAATTTCTCATAAATTTGTTTGTTTGTTTTTATATTTGAATTTTCATTTTTCAGAATTCAAATGGCTTGAAGCTAATTAGCCATTGAAGGTTTATCTTCATCATTAAAATCATCAATTAAAAATAAGTACAATTGTGTTGATATTGTTATGCCAATTAGTGAAAAATATAAAGAAATTAGATCAAGTTACTTGCAGAATTGAATGTTGGAGGAGGTAAAAAGAACAACTTTAATAAAAGTGAAAGCTTTTTCCATCATGCATTGCCAACGCAATCATATTTAATTTCTTTTATATGGAAAAATTAAATTTTTAATGAGATCCATGCCACACACTGTGTCAGATAGAATACACATATGAGTGTATATCTGCAATCTGTATTTATGCAATTTTGACTTCTCGTTTTTAATGAAGATGTTTGCTATTTGTATTATGCTTTTTCAAGCATAAATTTTAATATAATCACGTAAAAAGAGAAAAAGAGGAGCAATTCATACTCACTCATATCCAGGAAGTTCATGCATGTCGCTCATTTGAAATTTTCTATGCAAAAAGAAACTTTCGTTGTCGTTGCTTTGCTTTTAATTAAAATGGAAATTTTTTAATGCTCTTTCCTTCTTTTTG
The DNA here is from genome assembly GCA_014622435.1 of Polypedilum pembai. Classification (NCBI taxonomy): domain Eukaryota; kingdom Metazoa; phylum Arthropoda; class Insecta; order Diptera; family Chironomidae; genus Polypedilum; species Polypedilum pembai. The sequence goes on from JACWBX010000481.1 coordinate 8,322, forward strand.
TGCTAAAGTTCTCACATGTGTTCATGAGATTATTATGAGACTGCATGTGCAGTTATTTACGGAAAAGTTTTATGTCTCACAAATGAGGAAAAGAAGTTTATTGCATGACGATGAATGACACGTAATGTTGACGTCGTAATTATTGCGTTGCAATGAACAGATTAAAAAATTACATGTGATGATAATTACAATGGTGTAGTGTTCTAGGTACATAATTTAGTGAGGAAGTTGAAACCTTTTTTTGCAGTAATTTGTAAAACAAAAGAACTTTATCGCTGTTTTACATAGTTTGTCAAATTATGGTTCATTTTATAAAAATGAATTTTAAAATAACGGTTTTAAAATATTCGAAAAATTCAAATTTAAATTAATCGTTATTTAACAAAATTAATGTTTTTCTTCAAATTGCACTAGAAATCCTGTTTTTCTTCATTAATATCAACTCAACATATTTTTAATTATTTTATAATGAAAATTATTGTTGTTTGCTGTTAAATGAGAAGTTTTATGGACGCAAAGGATAAAGTTTAATTACAAAAATTTCTGCATGATTGGAAAAGAACTTCCGGCTATAGCTGAAGCGAAAAAAAGTTGTTACAGTTTGCAATCTCATCATCAAGTTGAATATGGAAACTTTTCACTTTTTTGCGGGTGTAAAAAGCAAACATTGATGACCTTAATTTTTCATCCTAAACCTCTATAATTCCTCATCTTCCCTCGACATTTCATTTTGCAAAAGAGGAAAGAAAATCTTCAGTCATTTTATATTTTTACACCTTCAATAAAGCGTTTGGTGTTGAATGAAGATGTGAAAAATTCCTCTGGATTAATTTTAACTGCTTGAACCATTCGTTATCATTCCCGTACCTTCTTCTTTGACCTTTTCTCAGCTCAACATCATTAAAATTCGCTTTTTTTCCTTCAAGTCATGCAAACCAAAGCAAAAGAGAGAGTTATTTTATGTCTCAATTAAAAAAGGCTCATGAAAAACAGAATTTTTGATCAAGCAACAGCAACAGCAGCAGCAGCAAATTCTAATTGAATTCTTTTTAAATTGAAATCGAATGTGATTCAATTAAAAATTCATCAATTGAACTTCTTGATTTATACTTCTAATTGGCAATTGACCTGCAACAAGTTTAAATATCAAGCAATGACAAAGATGAAATGAAAGAAGAAAAAGGAGGAAGGAATGAATAAAGCTTTTTGTCGTTATCACGAAATTCTCTTCTCGTTCGTTTTTTATATTCACAAACAATCTTTTTTATGATTTCCCGTGGCAATTTCTCTTTCTTTCTTTGCAATATAATGTATATGCTCACAATAGAAGAAGAATTTGTGTAAAAGGGTGAAAAATTTGTCATTTCATTTAAATTCAACCAAAGTTGCACATCCCATGATATTGAAAAAGTAGCAAAAGGTGCCAAAGCCGTAAACACAATTCGTAATAAAAAAAGGCAGCAAAAGCAACAGCAGCGGAAACGAGAGTTGCTCTTCTTATGTCTTTTATCTTCTGATTACGCGGTGAAGAAAGGGACATTTATGAGTCGTAACATAAAGCAGCAACGGAATCATAAAAATATGTATTATTTAAGAGATGAAATCTTTATTACATTCTTGCTCTGTTTAAGCGCAGCCCAGGCAGTCAAATGATAGCTACAGAAATTAATAAAAAATTTCTCTCTCTACATATTTCACGATCCTATTCAACGACTTATTTGTTTACTGATGACTAAAATTGAACCTGCTCGACATTCAATTATTCCTACTTCCTCCACTTTATTACCATTCTTTCTCTCTCAATTTAAATTTATGATCATACGAAAGAACTTTTTTATCCATCGTGTTTTTAATGCATATTTATGAACATGAGAAACGCGATAAAAGCTGAATGTACTCATTTGCTTGGACCAGTTTGGAATTTTTGCTTCTTTCTTATGAAGATGATAGTAATTTTCATCATTAAAAACGCTTTGCCGAGTAAACGAGATACTCAAGCAGCAAGAATATGGACATATTTTTTTTAATGCCTTACAACTTTTCTCATGAGAAATAATTTGATATTGCATGAGCCTAAGCATGCAGGAGAAGTGGGTGTATGTATTTAGACAACACAAATGTTATATTATTTTTTATAATTTAGCGAGTAGGAGGAAAAGCAACGTACCGGATGTTTTAAATTGATTCAAAATGATTTATTTTAGAATAAATTAAGTTTTATTAATAACAATATTTCAAAATTTGAATTATTTCAAATATTTTTTAACCGTTATATTATTAAAATCAGAATTTTTAAAATGATCTGATGTAAGAATATTTTTCCAAATAAATGTAAAATTAATGCGATTTAACTTCGCTAAAAATATTCTAAATATTTAATATCACCCACAATGAAAAATAGAATATAAATTTAAAAATTCTTCCTAGAACCAAATTCTAAACCTTAATTTATCATCAAAAGAATCCAATGCAACAGAAAAATAAAAATAGGATTCAACTTTTCACTTAATATTCACAGCCACTTCTTTTATTATAATTTTTCATATTGTTTTGTTTGCCTTTTTCTTCTCCTTATAATAAAAAGATACAAAAATTGTGAAGTCAAGAAAAAGATTTTTCTATACAGACATGACATCAAGCGGAAATGATTTTTAATCACATTTATGCAAAAGTTGATTGATGACTTTCAGCAAAATATTTTTAATGGCATAAAAAAGCTTTAAGGATGAACATTGCAGTGTTTTATACGCCTAACTAATTGTCTGTTAATTTTCAATTCGGAGATTTTTACTTCCTGAACGTGAGTATCTCGTAGATAAGAAGAAATGTTTCTAAAGAAGAAATTTCTTTAGTATGCGAGTCACGTAACACAAAGACTTCCAACATGATGGAAATGAGCATTAAGATAATGCAAAGACAGGGAAAATCCTTCTCATTACACACGTCGAAGGCCTATGACACACAAAAATGATCAGCAATGCATGCATATTGGTGTGTTTGGCCCGTAATCCAAAATGACAATGGCTGGCACTCAATTAAGCTATTCATTCGAATTGAAATGAGTAACAGCAAAATAGGAAGGAAAATTCCATTTGACCAATGCAACAATTTTTTGCCTCACACTCAACCTTCCATAAGTCCAACGTCTTTATGTATGAGATTGTAAACAATGGCAATGCGATGTGTGCCAATGGGAAAAGTATAAGAAAAAATTCTTTTCTACGATGCTAGTCTGTTGCTTTATTTAATTTCTTTCTCGCAATAAATAGAAATAAATACAGCTCACCTAGGAAGAAAGCAGACAAGAAAAATTGTTGTATGAAATTTCCCAAATGAATACCTTCGAAAAATAAATAAGAATGAGTGCCACTTGGAGAAAGAAGAGAGAGGTTAAGGTATGACTTAATGGCAAAGTGGGACATAAAAAATATTATTAATGATTGTGAATCATGCTGATGATTAAAGGGTAGGAGAAAGAGATTAAAAATAACATAGGATGCAGTCATGATTCAAAAAATAATTTATAAATTAACTTTGTGTTGAATTTTAAATTAAAATTTATTAAAATAGTTTAAGTATCTACAATATAAATTAATTTAAAGCTAAATAGGTAACAGTTTCGCAGGGGGATGAACGCTATAGCAAAAAAGGGCGAATTTTTTGCTACAATGTCCATACCTTTGTAACTTTGTTTTGAATTCTTTAAGAATTTTAATTTGAATTTTGTATCATCCACATTGGGGAAACAATTGATTGTCTTTGTCTTGAAAAATGTTCATATTTGAATTTTTTGTACAATCTTAAAGCAATTTCGCATGAATAGAGATTGATAATTGAATATAAAAGTATAAATGTTACAAGTAATTGATAATCATACACTATATAAGTAACAATAAGACACAAAAGTGCTGATATTCCAAAATAAAATATAGGAAGCAAAAGTTTCTGATGAATTCTCTGAAAATATTGAAAATTTAATAAAATAACAAGGAAAAGAACTTCCGTTATGTATAACGCTTAAGGACAATTCTTTTCCTTTTAAGATCTTAATTATTATTGAATTTTTATCTTACAGTTTCCATTTCTTTGAACATCAAATTATTCATATAAAATAATTTTAAACTAATCGCTAGTATTACAGTGAGAGAAACATATAAGACTGAAATATAAAATATTAAAAATTATTAAAGATGTTTTTAAATTTGATTAATATTTTCTTTTTACAAACCTGTATAACATTCTTGTTTTTGTTCAATTTCAAAATATTCGTATATACTTTCTGCGTAAAAAAATCCTACGACAGACATCAGACCAAGCATAAAATTCAAGATAAGTCCAAATCTTTAAAATTAATATTTTTAAATTACAACCAAATTGAAGAAATTTGTAACTTTTGAGATAAATCGCAATATTTTTGCGTTTAATTTAATTTATCTTAAATAAAAGTTTTCTTTAAAAATTTAACCTTTTTAAACAAAACAAATCAAAAAAAGTTCATAGAATTTACTGTAGGCTTTAATGTAAATTTTTATAATAAAAATAATTTTTCTTACATTCCAACAATTTTTGTTCCTGTTTCTAGATCAAAACAGAATAAAACTTTATTGAATTCTATTATTTTCTTTGATATACAGATACACAATAAAATACACCAACAACAAGGCAACCAAAATAAATCTCTTCAAGTCATTTTAAGTTTTAAAGTTTTATTTTTACAAATGTTTTACAAAAATAATTTTTATAGTCATTTAAATAAATTTTGCCGCGGAAAAAAATTATCTTATCAATGAAATGTATTAGATATGAACATTTTTACTCATTATGACACAAATCTAGACACGCTCAATAAAAATTAATTTAAAACCACACACAATGATTTAATTTATATTTTAAAGCAAAAAACATTACAGAAACAATTTCCTCATTTTCTGTGAAGCATTTACGGAAAATTAATTTTTTATTCATGAAAAAGAAATAAATGACTGAACCGCAAATATGTTGACTACCCACATTGCTTGCTTTTTTTTCGGCACAAAAAAAATGTTTATTGTGGTATATGTATGTGATGGGAAAAAAAGGAATGTAAGTCCAGTATGAGCTTGTGTCGTGATTTAAGGAAAAGCAATATCAGATTTGTATTTTGAATATTTGAAGCAAAAAACATGAAATTCCTAACAAAATACGCAAACATGCATCTACAAAAAAGGATCCAAATAAAGTTGTTTATTCACTCCATAATTTATGATTTATTATTTATTTCTAACTTCCGCATGTTATTTTTTTTCCTCTTGTTTTTGTTGTTCATTAAATTCAATTTTTTTTATTCTAATTGACAAACTTTTTTTTGCTTAGTTTTTAAAAAGTTTTAGATTTTAATTTTTAGCGCATTTTTAGAAAAAAATGCAGCTTATACATTCACTTTGGCTGTTCGGCTGGCTGGCTGGCT
>JACWBX010000482.1:980-31413 GCA_014622435.1 Polypedilum pembai
TATTGTTCCTCTTTATAAAAGAAGTTATCATACGTTCAATTCCGGCTTGATTTCACATAATTTTAACTTAGAACTTTAATTATTTTGTTTTTGTTTCAAAAAATCATTTTCGAAAAAGTGTTTCGAAAATTTCGAAAACGTGTTTCGAAAATTTCGAAACTTTAAAATCTGTTCGAAAAAGGGTGTGAAAATACATTTGAAATTTTACTTGTAACGGTCAAAATTTCGAATGAAACTACCAAGATTAATTTTTTTTTTCTTTTAAACAGGAATCGCACCACTAGAGATTCGTTTCATGCATAATCCCAAAAGATGTGAAGGTTATGTTGGAGCTTCGTTATTTAGCAAAGTTTTTCGCTTCTATAAGAAAAACCCCGAGGACGAAAAGTTTACTGTAGAAAAAGTCATAGATGTGCCGGCAAAAAAAGTTGAAGGATGGAATACGCCTGAAATAAATGGGTTGATGACTGATATTCTTCTTTCGTTAGATGATCGCTTCATTTACTTTAGCAATTGGTTTCATGGTGATGTCAGGCAGTATGACATAAGTGATCCAGCAAATCCAAAATTGACGGGTCAAATTTTCCTTGGTGGAATGATTCTTAATGATTCGAAAGTAAAAGTAGTTCAAGATAAAGAGCTCAAAGAACAACCTTCACCAACTTTCATCAGAGGTAGAAGACTCTATGGTGGACCACAAATGTTGCAGCTAAGTCTAGATGGAAAACGGCTTTATGTGAGCTCATCTCTGTTTTCTCCTTGGGATAAGCAATTTTATCCCGAAATGGTAGAGAATGGTGGCACAATTGTACAAATTGATATTGATATCATCAACGGTGGCATGAAATTAAATGAAGATTTCTTAGTTGACTTTGGAACTGAACCAAATGGTCCAACTCTTCCTCATGAAATGAGATATCCCGGTGGAGATTGTACTTCCGACATTTGGCTTGCTGAAGATTAAAAATTTAAGAACTTTTTCTTTTTTACTCTTTTTGATTTTTGTACTTTATTTTCAAAAAAAAAAAATGTGCAAAACATTTCATCAGAAATAAATTTTTTTCTTTTTTCAATAATCTTAAAGCGAATGTTTTCTTCCTTAACATTATGATATATCATCTAAATTGTTGGTAAGGTTACGAACACTGAACATACCCGCTCGCTTGGATGAACATTTTCAACATGAACATTTTCAATACAATTTTAAAGACAATAATCTCCATATAAAAGAGGAAAAAAGGAGTCTTTTTCTGTATCAAAAATTTTTCCATATCATGCACATGATGAATGTTTTTCTTTTTTTTTCGCATGTGAGCAAACATCCATCCAAATAAACAGGTAGGTAAGTAGGCAGGCAGGCATAAATTGGATCCTCAAGACAGGCACAAAAATTTCTTCTTTTTGACAATTTTTCATTTTTCTCTTTCACTTTTTTTAAAGAGATATAAAAATATTAATGTGAATGTAAGGCGTTATATGTATTAAGGGTGAATGAAGGATGACAACACAAATAATCAGCTTAACTTATCTAAGAATTAAATATTATTTATTATTTAGGAGCAAAAGTATAAGTGTTCCAGGCTTGAAAACTCTTTGATAAATTTAGCTAAATATTGCTGCTAATTTGACTTGATTTTTGTATAGTTTTGATAAAATTTTTAAACAAAAAAGAGTAAAAGAGTTTCCAAGCCTTTTTAAGAGAGTATTTGAAAGAGAAAAGATTACATAATAATAAAATATAATTTTGGGATAAAGAAATTTTTTACTTTTTGGTTTATATCAGGCCTCTACAGGTTGTCATGCTATAAATTATATATAAATGATGAGTAATGATATTAAAATTTAATTGATGGTCCACTAAAATTGTTTATAATAACAAATTTCTTTCATATTTGTTTATTCAAAATGATCTGGTCCAATGCAATTTCCAATTGAAGGGCATTTGAAGATGTCTTTTGTGCAGTTTAATTTTCCACATTTCGATTTCTTTTCCTTTTTTTGCTCATCAGTTTTTTCTTCACCGGCTTTTTCTTCTTCTTCTTTTGGTTTTTCTTCTTCAACTACTTTGTCAGTTTCATCAGCATTTTCAACTTTTGGTGATTCTAAAAGCTGCAATTCTTCTTCTTTGCCAATTTTTGCTTCAACATCTTCAACAACTGGTGCTGGTTCTTGTGCTTTCAATTGCAAATAAAATTCGATGATGACAATGAAGAAATAGATATTCAATGCAACAAAAATGACAAGTGCAATCAAGAAGAACAGATACATCCATTCAAGATATGGGCAATGATAAAATGGCTTGCCTGATGTACAACGCAAATAAATCGTATAAGCTGTGAGGGCAATGATGCTTAAAATGGCAATGGGTTGATAAATGAGCCACCATAAAACTCGCGTTTTGTTCGCCTACAAACATTGCGGATGAATGAAATAGAAGCAGAGAGAGAAAAAAGAAAAAAGAGAAGCATTGAGAAGCGAGAAATTCCAAAGAAAATTAATTTCTTGATTTTAATCAATTTGATCCATGATCATTTTAGTCTCTTCAATTCACTAATAAATTTTTATAATCATTCATCAAGTGCCAGTGAGAGAGAGTAATATGATGATGTGAGGTCAAGAATGCATTTGAACTACTTACGGTCAGTGATCCACAAAGAAGAAGCATTGATGCTAGCACGCCGTATATTGATGCAACGGTCGCAACCAAAATGATAGGAAACGCAGGCGAATGTGTGTTTGCTTCATTGATATATGAACCGAAAAGTGCTAACTTCTCTTGTGACTGTGGTACACAGAAAAGTAATATGAGCTCAATATCCAGTAGTAGATAGATTAAATTGGCAAATAATGAGATATATCCAATATTTAATGCTCCAGTTTTCAAATCAGAACATCCAAAAAATGTCTTGATGCGCGCCATTTTCAAACTTTTGTATACGTTTAATTTTCAACACACGCGAGTAATAATAATTGCGAAGAATATAATTCTTTTTCCTCTTAAATTTAATTAGTATTCAAGAATCGTATTGCCCGTGGCTGTAGCGAGTGAGTCTCTTTCAAATGAAAATTATTATAATGTGATTTTATGAAAGAATTTTTTTTCTTCTCTAAATCACGCTTCACATCCAATCTCGAAGTCAAAAACACAACTGAACTGAAGCGTTCCGAATTTTTTTTTCTAACTGACTGTTGTTAACACATATACACACACATAAAAACAACAATATTTTCTCTGTGACGGTTATAGTAGAAAACATAAAGAGGGGAGTGTTTATGTATTAGTAATAGCATCATATATTTAGAATGCAGGTAAAAAACTGTTCAATGCTTCTACATCTTTTGTTTTATGATGCTTATTTTATGTGACATTATGGTAAATTGCGTCTTCATTAATTTACTGAAAAATTATTTAAATTTTGCTAACTTGACTAATTATTACAAGGGTTGTGAACTTTTGATAAACAAAACAAAGTAGTCTTTGAAAAATTAATTTTTGTATTGAAAGTATCAAAAAGATTTTGATATTTTTGATAAACTTCGTGTCCTTGATAATATTTTAATGAAAATTTTATCTTTCTCTTTTGTTTTAGAACTCAAAACTCAATCACATGACAAATAAATCATTTGTGATTGTCATAGTTACAAATTTACTATTATCAGTTGCTCATTTTATTCAAAAAATCTCTTTTGGATCATTTAAAGTTTTTATTCTTATTTGTATGCATGTTTTATGCTGTTTATAAATCCGATTGATGCCTTTTTAAGATTTTTTGATCCTTTCTTTAACAATGTTGGTGTTGATGTTGTTAGTGTATGTAAAATTTCAAGAAAAGAAAAAATCCTTTTGAAATACACACATAACTTAGTTTCTGTGACCGACAAAATATGGATTTCATATTTTTGAATGTGCATTACATTCCTCTAGTTGCCCTTTAACATTAACAGATTCTTTTTTTCCTTTCCCTCTTTCTTCTTTCTTATTATTAGCTGCTTCATATCACATGACGTAGATGATTTTCGACTGATGCATCACATCACGATGTGATGAGAATTGAAATTTTATGTTTTATAAACTCCATGAAATTTTACTACTTCTTTTCCATTCATTGCATTACATAATCGAATAAAAAAATAAAATTGGGTGTATCAATCGCGGCTTCATCATCAGAATAAATTTAATTCTTAATTCTATCAATCATTGTAGAATACAAATACAATTTAAAAAAAATCTGATTAAAGTTCTCGCTTTTATTTATTTCATTTCACACGAGTTTCTCGCTTAAGAAAAAAAACTATATACTGCTGTACGCGAAACTACGAGTGAAGCTATCATACTGTTTTTGTGCATTGATGCATTAAGTGCTGCTTGCCGGCATAAACAGCATATGAGTAGAACTTATATTATGCCTCTATGTCAAGCGTGACATTTTTCACGAATGATTCCGCTATAAATCCAACACTCTGGCCTTCCTCATCATCCTCGTTGTTGTTGCTGTGACCCATGTCGCTGATAAAATTATTGTTATATTCAACGTTATAAGCTGTGTGAATTTTACCCTTAATCATTTCGATGTAAAAAAAGAGAACGCGTTTCCAAAAATATAGCAACACAGGCAAAAATGTGACAAACGTGACCCAATAAATTCCAGTCGAAAGATCATAAAACGTTTTATGCTCCATCGACTTATAGACATATTCCTCCTCGTCTCGTCGAACTTTAATGAGAATGTAAGTGATTGCGAACGATGACGCCACAAAGAACGCTTGATAAATGAGCCAAGCGAGAATAGCATTTGGTTGACACTGCAAGGAAATGAAGAAATGAAAATGAGAAATTTGCCATGTCTCTTTCTTTTGATCGACCATACATGACGCTCAGTTTCTTCTGTTCTATTTCAATTAATTTTAGCACATTTTTTGCAATAAATGTAAGCATTTTTTCAAGCTATGGAGATTCTAGAAACGAGATTTATGCTATTATTTAACTGTCAAATAATAATTTCAAAATTTAAATAATATGAAGTTGACTGCAAAATATTTAAATTTTTAAAAAGTCGTTATTTTATAAAATTTTAGTACCAGTAAATTATTTCACTAAAACTAACTCTATTATTATGTAAATGCGTTTAAGTATCTTGATTCTATCACAGATTCTTTCTAGATAATTTTTTTTTTTCATTTCTTTCTATCTTCGTTCTTCACTTTTTTGTTCTGTTTAATTTGTCTTTTAAAGCACTAACAAAATTCAATTTCTGTGTTGTCTGTGTGTTGTAGTTAAAGTCAAGGGGTGAATGTGCCTAAAAATAGGTACCCGTCATTAAATTTCTATGCTCACTTACCTTCTTGGCTCCGGAAATACAAAGAATTGAACATATTATGCCGAAAATGAAAATGACTAAAGCGTAAATGATGATTATAAAATAAAATGCTGAAAATAGAAGTGAAAAAAAAAAGTTAGTTAGTGCTCATGTCGCCCTCTCTTTTATTCTCTATTTCTCTCTGTCTGTCTAGTTAATTTTTAATATTGCCATAGAACTTGATTTAAGTCACAAACAATATTTTATTTAGCTAAAAGCATTATGGAGAAAGGAAAGTTTGTCACATTTAGTGACATGATGATGATGAGAAATGTATTGAGAAATTCAAAGTGAGGATGACATTGTTCATGTTGCCAGGGTCATTAGTGGGAAAGACGAAGCAACGACTCTGTTTGTGATTATTAAGAATTTATGTGCGTCTTACCTTTCAGTTCATTAATTGTTGACAGTGAGGGACTGACTATTTGTTGCTGTTGAACCTTTCCCTTCCTCGTCGTTGTTGTTGTTATATTATCGATGTGTGTCTTCAGGCATTTCAAAAGCAATATGCATAAATACGAAATTGCCAATTGAATCGTTTCGGTAATGAGTGAAATTGTCGTGATTCCAGTTCTCCAGTTGAACCAAAAACAACAGCAGCCGTGAATTGTTCGACAATTACGAGACATTTTGTCGAGAGAAAAAACGGCTCGATGTCAATTAAAATTTTAATTAAATGATGTGAAGATAATTAATTAATTAATTCGTTAAACATTCCATTTCTTGCTATTTCTCTGTGTTGTACGATATATCTGCTGTTACGGTCACTTTCATATTAATAAATGCATGCAAATGTGTCGGCATTTACTCAGAGAAAAATGTTTTTAGCTCTAACAAGAGAGAAAGAAATTCTTCAACTGCAAAAATAAATAATGAAAAATTCTCTCAAAAAATAATTTTTGTTTCTTCTCTCACGTGTGTCTTTATTTGGCATAAGCAAGTTTTTTTCCATGACAAAAGAATGAGTAACTCTACTTAAAGTATCTTCATTAGCAATGATAATTTATGAGTGAGTAATTGAATGAATTTTTGAAGGTCGAAATGCATGACGTCATTTGTTATTATGATGGTAGCAAACATGCATAGTTTGAATTACAAATTTATAATGATTTGTTCCATATGGTACAGAGTTGACAAATTCTTCTGTTTCTCTCATAATTGAATCAATTTCAAGTTGAAATAAAAAGAAAAAGGGGAAAAAGTAATAAAAATTACATTCCATTAACTATCCCTATCTCGAATATAAATCGAATTGATCTCGTCAATTACCATTTTGAAGCTGTAATTGTTCTCTGCAGGTCTCTCGATTTTCCTCGTCCAGTTATCAAATGAATTGGAATTTTCACACACATCGTTCATCATGATGCTATGAAGATTCTGCTGTGCTATCACATCTCGTTCAATTTGTGTTTTGACGAGTCGTTTGGATATAAGAAATGTTAAATTTATGAGCAGTAAGCACATAAAGACCACAATGAATTCAAACCCTTTACGATAAAACAAATATTGACGTATGAAAATTGAAAGTGCCATAAAATCTGTAAGTGCTGATAGTATGCAATCAATATGAAAATACGATAATTTTGATGACTTCATCTGTTGAAAAGAGAAAGAGAGAAGGAAAGAGATTGATCGTTTAGATAAAATTCAAATATTTGAGTAAATTTTTCATTTCAATTCACATTTCCTGACTGACCTTTCTCAATGCCTCAAACAATTTAACCGCAGCATACGATGACCATAAAATATAGAATTCAAAAAGCTTCAGTCCTATTCGACATAATATTGCATATTCATACTGTTGATTTAGAAGAGACCAAAGGATCATAATGAATGCAATCCACAATGCATTACGTACAACTGAAAGGAATCCACAAAATTTTAAAATTCTCACTTGTGAACTATTCATTTTCAAATGCAAACTAAAGATGAAATCTTCTTTGAGGTTTCCTTTTATGCTGAAATATGAGGTGCAAATGAATTGATAACAAAAATTCTCTTACTGCTGATAAAAACAACAATTCTCTTATACTAAGAATAAACCTTTTATTTACACTCGAATTATAAAAACTTTTCCATTATCTTTATGATCCTTTCCACTGCCAAGACTAATTGGAATCATTTGTATTGGTCTGCTTGAGGATGATGATGTACCAGCTGTATTGTTTGCATTATTATCAGTTTCATCATTATTATTGTTGTTAAATGCTTCATTCAAATTTCCACTACTATCTACAATTGTTACTGCATCATTTCTTCTTTTATTTCCTTTATTTCTTCTCAACTGAGTATGCAGTGAGAGTACGACAATCCAAAAATAAAGCAAAAGCACAACAAATGTCGCATAAATTGAAATATATGCTATTATAAGGATTTTGAAGAAGAAATTTTTAAAATATGAAGTTAATCCGTAATGTTCATCTCTGATAGTAACAAAAATCATCACAATTCCTGCACTGGCAATTATGAAAATTATTTGATAAATTAGCCACCACCATAAATAACCTGGTTTTCTCTACATACAAAATAAAAGATAAGATTTTAAAAATTATTGTTAAAAACGAGTTCCATGACTCACCAATTGTGCTCCTGTTATCAGAAATGATGCACAAAGGATTCCAAATAGAAGAAATAAGCAGTAGACGAGAAAGAAAATACTGTAAACTGAAAAAGAAGTGAAATTTTGGCTTTTTTAAATTTTTATCACGTCAAGCACTCACTTTTCAAGTCTTGTAATGTTTCTTCAATTTCATTATCATTAGCTCGTACACGAATGAAACTTGAGACTCGATGAAGTACACTACTAGAAGGACTTGCGTCGTCAATTCTTAATTTTATGCACCACAATACGATTATACACAGCACAGATAACAGCATATACACGAAAATTGAAAAGTATCCGATAAATGAGCCACCTGAGCGGAGACTATAACCGCAACAGAAAGTTCTCACACATGGCATTCCATCAGCCTGTCTCTTACAACTTCACAACCTCAAATGCCAGATTTAATGTAATTCGCACAACCACGAGACACAAGAGAGAGAATTTAGTGTTGTATTATTTTTTATATGCGCATTTTTGATAAGCAAGCTCCTCACCCAATAATAAGAAGGGAATTTTTAATTAGAACCATTACATTTAATTGTGTGCTCTTCTTTGTTAGTACACAACGCCATAGAGAGAAACATCAAGAAGAATGTGGCCTACATATACGAGTGAGTAAGAGAAAATTTCATTAGAAGATTAAATTTCATGCGAAGATATTTTTGCTATAGGCAGCAGCGTGGTATTATGGAAAATTAAAGTGTCGATAAAGCAGAATATTTTATTGTGAAGAATTTTCTCATGCAAAATAATGCGATTATAATTTACATTAAAACTTTAAGTTCTCTCTTTCTCCTTACTTAATGGATTTATCAGACTAATTCTTTAAAACATTTTTAATTATTCAAAAAGTTCACATTTCGTAATCATCAGAAATACCAATATCATTGATTCATTAATTATTCATTGCTCATATATGTCGAATCAAAAACTCATTAATGATTGTCATAAGCAGCATATCGGTCAAAAAAATCAATAATTATGGATAAACATTAACTTTTCTCTATATCTGCTTAGTCATCATTACACTGTTAAAATTGTTCCTTGATATTGTTTAATTTTATTTCGAATTGGAAGGACATTGAGGTAGAAAAGTTCAGTTACTTACAATTCGTCTAAGAGAAAAGATCGAATTAAAAATGAGTCCAATAAAGCTTTATTATTCACCATTGTCTACTCCTGTAAGCAATTTTAAATAAGCTTTGTTGTTCAAGCTAAATAAATTAGCAATTTTAATAAACTTTTTTATGAATTAATAATTTTCTTCTTTATATAAAAATATTCTTAAGTCGCGTGCTATTTTAATGGCTATAAGAAATATGAACATTGATGTTGAGGTAATTATATATAGATTAAAATTATTTTACACAACTTATATTTGCATACAAAAGTAGCTAAAAAAGCTTTTACCATCACCTAAAATCTCTTCTTTTTTCATCTCCATCACTTTCATAAAAGATAGCTTTGTCATGAAAATCGATAAACAAACTTTTGCTTCTTCATCTTTTTGTAATTAAAAATTTATACCAAAGCGAGCGTGTGAAATTTTTTTTTCCAATTTTTTAAGGTTATTACACTTGACATCCTTAATGGTGAACATAAGAAAGGTGAATTTCCTCAAATTAATCCTCGAACGATTGTCCCAACAATTGTCGATGATGATTTTGTTTTGTGTGAGTCGAAGGCAATATTGATGTATTTGCCTCATAAGATGGGCATGTGTAAAGGTAAAAATGTCTACCCTAAATGTCCAAAAACGAGAGCTTTGGTAAATCAACGTTTACTCTTTGATTCGTGCGATTTTTATCCGACCATCAATGAAATTATCTCAATGAGTTTTGGAGATGAAGCAATTTTGACAGTTCGACACAAAGCTAAATTGCTGAAAGCTCTTGGTACAATGGAAACAATTTTCCTTGAGGGACATGAGTTTTTCGTTGGAAATAACCCAACAATTGCAGACTTTGCTTTCTGCTCATCTGTTGCAATGTTGAAAGAATTGGGATTCAGTTTCGATGAATTTCCCAACATCAATAAATGGTTTGAGAGCATGGAAACGCTCAAGGGATTCAACGAATTGAAATCTGGCGCTCAACAAATGGGTAAAATTGTAACAAGCAAATTGAAAAATTCATTTGATGATTTGTAAAGAAAATTTTATTTTTTGAAATACAAATAAAATTTTTCAAATGGTAATGAGCTTCACACTTATTACTTTAAGCTCAATTTATACACAAGTATTGTAAATATTACATGTGTTGAGAGAGAAAACTTTTTCTTCATTCAAGCGAGAGAGAGAAAAATTGGGTTTTTAAATAATTGAATAGCAAGCACACATGACGATTTTATTCTAATTGCTCATAGCGAGATGTTTCATTTGGAATTGTCAATCGAATGTCTGGCTGCATTGTCATTAGTGTATTAATAATCCATTGTTTTCCGAATTGAAGTTTTCTCTCTTCTGTTCGCTCTAATCTGTAAAGCGACACCATTACTATCCAACAATAACACTTTATTAGCGCGAAAAAGAGAATTGGCAAAATAGAAAAACTGTAAGTGTACTTAAGAGCAGCAATTGGTAAAAGAATAATTAAAATTTCTATTCCAATGCCTTGATGCAATAAAAATAGCCACATAATCAATTTTGTACGCTTCTGCAATGTTTAATAAGCAATAAATTTTTTACACAACAGATGCACGATAATGTACTTACAATTAATAAACCTCCCGTTGATAACACAATTGCGAATGTGCTAAATACAGCTAGAAATTGTTGAAATGCTGCATGAACTTCTATGGAACACATAAAATAAATTTACAAACTTTAATTAAAATAATTCTACTGTGCTGTGTGCTCTCTTTACCAATTTTTGTATTCACCACTGATGCCAGTATGAACTCATTATGACGGTCATTAACTTTCAAATTATTCCATCTAATTGCAATGATTGTGTAGATGATTATGTTTTCGATTAGATAGATTGATAGAATTATTTGACCACCCGTTTTAAGATCAATTCCAATAAATGATTTTACCATTTTTTTTACTAAATGTCTCGTGTTGCTATTATTAACTCTATTAAACAACGACTAACTAAATACATATATAATATTATCAAAAACTCAAACTCTCAGCAAAATTCTCATATGCAAATAAAAAATTTAGTGATATTAACTATTAATGACATTATTAAAGCGCATTTTCTCGTGGCAATTCAATGTTTTGTTGTAAAGATCAATCCAATGGAAAATTTAAGAATTTCTTGAAATTCTGTGAATTTCATAAATTTTTTTGAATAAATGTTTCTTGGGAAAATAATTGATGAGAAAACACCATAATAATTTCCATGAAAATGATTTCTGTGCATTTTCTTACATTTTAGGATTATGTGGCTTGTCGCAAATATGGTCGCATAGAATTGAATTAGAGTTGTTAAACTAGTGCTCCGTAGACGGTAGCCAAAGGCTACAAAGTAGATTCTACTTTTGCAACTCTGAAATTGATTGATTGTGCCATAACTCTGAAAAGAAATGGAATGTTAGGAAGAATTTCTGTTGCATAAATCATAAGTTCAAGTGCTAACACAAAAAGTTTAAAGAAAAATCATTTTGGTAAAGACTAATTAGAGAGACAGACAAAGTGCGGACAATAGCGGCTTTTATCAATATAGAAAAGAAAATGTGCTAAAAAATCTCACACTCTTAGCAATTTAAAATAATATTGGATTTCCCCACACACATTAAACATTAAATTTTTCATTGAATTTTTTATCACACTGTAGAAAAAATTTCTTATGAATGAAATTCGAATAGAAATTTGATAATGCAACAAAATAATTTCATTTTATTTATTGTCAACAAAAAGAAGAAAATTGCACACATAAAATATTGTGATTGATTGATAAGTAATTATGCTAACCAAAATAAGATGTCTTTTTCAATAAAAGTTTATATGTGAATAAATTCAAGTGTCATTGTTCATTGTACAATGAACTGCATCACCTCCGGTCACTACTAAACATTGGGCTTGATTTTTATGTGGATTGTCAATCAAAATTAGTTCTGTCATGT
Organism: Polypedilum pembai; assembly: GCA_014622435.1. NCBI lineage: Eukaryota > Metazoa > Arthropoda > Insecta > Diptera > Chironomidae > Polypedilum > Polypedilum pembai. Next base: position 13,014 of record JACWBX010000482.1, read on the forward strand.
AAAAAGCGAGCATCATGTTACCACCTAGTGCGCTTATGTGCGCACGCATTATAGCAAGCAACTGTCAAGGGAAAAAAAATGAAAATTGTATTGATTTAATTAACAACACAACAGCAAATTAATCATCCTTTGATAATTTTTACATACCTCAGCAATGAAACTGTGAACAAATCCGCTTATCCCACCTGTTGGGAATTTAAATTTTCCATTAATTAGTCAACATTTGTGACAACTAATTCTAACTATTCATTACTCACCGTAATCGCGTAGACTTTGAGTCTCACGTATAAAACAAAAATTTAAATTTCCTAAATATTTCTCAACTTTTCCATTTGGAATATAACTGAGTGGCGAAATATCGACAAATTTATCATTTTTGCTGATCATTTTTGTGTTCAAGTGCTGATTTGTGAATTGACTACTTGAATTCTTTTTCTGCAATTTACTTTGTGGTGATGTGATTTCAGAAATTGTGTCCTCCTCTTCTAAATTAAACATCAATTCATCTTCTAATTTCTTGTCATGGCTGATTGATTGCACAATTTTTGGTTTGCCTTTTGATGCTTTCAAAACCATTCCTGTTATTAGCAGTTGAATTTCATCTGCTGGCAAATCAAGTTGAAATTGAATATTGCAAATTTGACATGGAATTGAGCCACGAAGTTTAAAGAAAATTGATTGTAAAAGCTTTTGAAAATGGTTGGCAAATTTAGAATTCGATTGATGTGATGATGCCATTTTTGTTCTCCACACTGGGGAAAGATTAGATAAAATTAAAAAAGAAGAATAGATTAAAGAAAAACTTTTTCAATTTCTCACCTTGAACAAACATCTGAAAGTTTCTTAAGTTTTCATTTCCCTCGTAACCTGGCACGCTTTGTCCATTAACAATGCTTATGCCATCTTGCGAATAATGCTCCATTAGCATATTAAACAACTCCAAGTCTTGAATGTCATCGATTTCAAGTATGCACGTTTGCTTATTGCCAATTGCATAATCCAATTTCTCTTCATTATCGACATCCGAGTCATCCGTGTCGGAAAAGTTCTTGTTCAATTTTTGCATGTCATTATTGATTTCTGGTGTATTTGTCAACTGATAAATCTCGCGATTCTTTTCGACCGTGCTTTGAATAGTCTTTTGATATTCAGCAATTTTTTCCGATGATTCATTGAATGAATTGCCAGCAACAATTCGTGGCACAACAGGTGGATGTAGAGCTGCAAGATAAACAGCCGTTCCTGTTGCTATTAGCGACATTATCTTGTCACCTACAGTTACTTGAACATTCAATTTAAATATGGCATTCATTCCTTTAACCTTTAACTTGTTTATGAGTAATCGATGAAGTTCATATTCCAAAAAAGGCAAGCCATCACTAATTTCTTTGGCATTTGACTCTGAGCGCAAGTCTCTCTTTGGTCTACAAACAGATGCCTGAATTAATGTTCCAACACCAACAACTTGTAGATTTTCAGGTAATTCAATCGTTGCTAATAGAACATCCGGCACAAATCCTCGTCTAGTTAATACATTTTCAATTTTTAATCAAATTAAATCTAATTTGATGAGTTTTACTTACTTGCATGAACAACATTTTCCAATGTTCGCAAGACCAACATGTACTGACTGTCTTGAATAAGGAATGTGACACATAGTACAATTTGGTGCATTCGTGCCTGCTCCACTTCCACTTGTATTTGTCGACACGTTTAGAATTTCATTGATATCATCGCCATGCAGTTTCTCATCGATTTCCGATGAAATGACAATTTTCTGTGTAGCCTCTTCTGCCTGTTGAACTGTTTCCTCTACGGATGTGGTTAACAGCAGCTCTTTTGGATTTGTTAATTTCACATTCGTCTTCTGTTCTCCCTCTTCCTGATTGCCAACATCATTTGAATAATGAAGATTTATGACAGCAGCTGTGCCTGTGGCTGATAATATAGTCACATCATCATTGATGCATACTGTCTCACTATAACCAAGCACAACATTGCATCCTAATGATTTTGCATGTCCTCGAATTTCCATTCGAAGCTCATTCAGCCACGAGTCTCGTGTCTCCATATCATCTGGATTTGTAGATTTATCCAACAATTTAACGCTTCTTGCACTCACTGTCGCTCCAATGTGAATTATAAACGAAGGCGGATATTTGGTAAGCGTGAGAAAAGGATACTCAAGCATATCAATGCTTTCTTGATTTAATGGCTTGAGAACAGCACTCGGCATCTTATTAACCGTGCCAATTCGATCTCTATCAAATCCTGGCGTAAGCGAATTTCCTAAATAGAAATTTATTAGAAAGAAAATTTCAATGTGATTGCAAGAAAGTTTTTCACATGTCGCTACTGTGTTTTCTCCCATGAAATAATTTATATGAGAAAAAAAATGTGTAGCTATGGCAATAGTCTCGGGTCTTTTTTGGGATTGTTTTTCTTCTCGTCGAGGATGGTATATGTACGTAGTTTATAAAAGAAAAAAAACGAGAATGAATGTTGAAGCAATTGATGAAATAAAAATCGATGTTGATTTCCAATCAATATCACTGTCGTCGAATGGCAGAGAGTGGTAATTGAGTTTGTATGTATCGTGATTTATTCATGATGACGATGAAAAAATGTAAATGCCCGCTTTTTTAATCAAATTTTACAAAAATAATTTATGAGTGAAAATAATGTGAGTTTTGATGTTTGTAAGCTAGTCAATTAACATTTAAAATTATGTTATTAATAAACACAATAATGAGAGAATTAAGGAAAGACAATTAGAGTGAAAGAAAGAAATAGATTACATATAAAGATAGATAGAAGAAATAGAAAGGTAAGTAGAGCGATAAGAGAAAGTTAATTAATAGAACAGCATAAGTCTTATGTAATTCCTGATGATTGTTTAATTAACTTCTTTTTTTTTGTTCTATACGGCATGTGTGCATTTTTTTTAATTGATGAAAGAGAATAAGTAACATTTAAAGAGGAATTTGTCAAATAAAAGATATCAAAAATTTAATCATTCAAAATTAAATAATGCAACATTTAAACACACCATATTTTCAATAGAGAAAATTGTTTTTGGAAGTTACATAATTTCCCAGCTTCTACTCACTTTTTCTCATGTGACATCCTTTATCGTATATAAGGAAAAGTTTCAGTTCGTCAGTATCAGTACATTTGGTCAGTAATCAGTAATAGAGATTTGATTATTTTTCATTTTTAGAGTAAGTTTTTAAAGATTTCGTTATATGAAGAAAGGAAAAATTATACAATAAACGAATTTCATTTGCGTAAGGAAAATAGGTAAAATAATAAATGAAAGAAGAAGGAAAGTGAATTAATTTAATTGATTAATAATTTGTTTAAGAGATAGAAAGAGAGGATAGATAAATATTTATAAAGACAAATCATTTACCTTTTGGAGTTATGCTCAAATCTGAGTCTGAAGAACGTCTGAAGATGGCTGTTGATGCTGTAGGTAAACTTCCACCACTTTGTGTCTGAGTGACGGCCTGCTTCGAGGGACTTGCAGAAAATTTGCAGCCAATAGATTCAGTTCGTGCATGTGTCTTGACATTGGGGCTGGCTGAGAGCAATTCATTCCTAGATAAAGACAAGAGGGATTCATGCAATGGTTGTTTTGTGTTAGTATTAGCAAGATTATCAAATTGATGTTTTTTATTCGATATGAATGAATCAAAATTTTGCACACTGAGCTTCAAATCTTCTTTTGAGATTGCTTTCTCTTTGTCTGCTTGAATTACTGTTATTCCCGATTCAAAGGAACCAACTGAGTGTTCTTCATCTAATGCCGCTAGCTCTGAATGCTCATCATGACTTTTCGTCGTAATGTCAATTTCTTCCGACACTTTGTCAATTGATGGTGAAGCATTTATTTCGGAAATTGAATTCAAACTGCTCGTTTCGCTCTGCATTTCATTCGAACGAGTACGAGGACGTTGAAAAAGATTAAATTTTTGCTTTATCGATTCAAGACTAGACGATCTGGATTTTCTCTTTTGTGTTGTTGATAAATCATTTGTCGTTGCCGTTGTCGAATGAACGCTTGTGGACGCTTCAGCAATATTGAATTTTTCCAGCAGAACAGTTTGCAATGCTTGTGTTATGAGACTATCTTCATGCGAATGATGTATATGCGGCAAATGAATGTGATGAATCTTGTCAGCAAATTGATGAAATTTTTCACTAAAATTTTCTCGCAATTCGTGCAGAATTTTTTCTTTCGCTTTACCACCCTCATTTTTAGAGTGCGATGAGCTGCTGTCATGATGCATCAAGTGATGCAACTTCTCTTTCAACTCATGATAAAAATCATGCTTTTTATTATTTTTCGTAACTTCTTCTTCTTCTTCTTCAATTGGAGGAGCAATAGCTGCTTGAGCAGTTTTTATTGTCAATTCTTTCTCATCCATTGCTTCGACATTTCTTATAATCATGCTTATTGTTTCCATACATTCAACTGAGTCAAGTATTGATGAGCGATCAAAGTTTGAAGAGGTCGATTCAGAATCTATATTATTATCGTTATCAATACAAATAGAAGGCACACTCAAAAGCGATTTTGATTGCTCAGGATGAAGTGTCAATGTCTTAGGATCGATTTTTGATTCGTTATAATCATCTTCATCTTCATCTTCATCATCATCACTATCATTTTCTAATTCGGTTATAATTTTCAATTCTACTTTTGCATTTTCATTAAATTTAGAAGCAATTTTAGACAATTTTCTATATATATGATGTGAAAATTTTTATATACAAATTCACCAAAAATGCAAAAATAAATGAATAGAGAAAAATATTCAAAACCAAAACAGAAAAAAACACCGCATGCAATGATAAAAATAAACCAATGATAAAGGGAAGGAGATAAAAAAATTCAAATACAAAAGAAAGAAAGTTTAAAGGTATTTGGAGAGAAGTGAAAATTATTTTCTCATTTTACTCACTCATCTTCGGGTATATTGTTATTTTGCACATTCATGGAAGTATTCAATTGTTCATTTTGAATTTTAACTAAAGTAACAGATGTTCCAATTCCTCTAGCTACGATAGTATCCTTTTCTAGATCAAAATGTTGTTGAAATCCTAACACAGCATTTCCACCAAGATTTAAAGCTTTTAAACCAATTTTTCTTTGGATCTATTTGATAACATGAAATTATTAAAATTATAAAAAGAATTAAAATTAAACACTCACTTGTCCAGCCAGTTTTAAAAATGTTTGCTGTCTTGCTTCATTTGAAGCGGAAGCTCTACGAATTTTGTCGATCCAATCGAATTCTGGGTCATCATCGACAATCATTTCTTCAACAAAACCTCTTATCACTGCATGATAACCACTTGGTATACAATTTGAATGAAAAAAGGAAACACCGCAGGAACTTTGTTTAAATTTGTTGGTGTCAGAGAAAAATTCAACTTTGACTATGAAATTTATTTCTCCTCGAATGCCTTGCATTGTGTCGTAAATAGGATACCATCCATTAAAGCCTTTTGACTCATTACTTTGGAGAAGAAGTGGATTCAAACTCATACATAATTTCCCAATTGCATCATTTGCAGAATAAGTATCATAATCCATTACTCGAATGTGTAATAATTCATCTTGCAATTCTTCATCATCCACTTCGAAACGAAACCAATTGCTATTGAAGACAGGATGAAGTGTTTTGCGTTTAACATCGGTCTTGTAAGTAATATTTCCCAATTTAACTTCAACGAATGCATCAGTCGTCTGATTTGAGCTATCCATAATCGGCAAATTTCTAAAATTATTCGTGTATGATGATAAAAATAAATTTTTCAATTGATAAAAATAATTTTCAAAGTAATGCGATTCAATTCACATGACATTGATAAAAGTTTTTACATACTTGCATGATAAAATTTTTATTTTCACTTTTGCAGGCATTTTTAGGCGTTGATATTAATTTAGACTAATTAAAATTAAGAAAAATGAAAATTTATAACTTTTTTCTGTCAATCACTAAAAATATTTTTATGAGGGTGTCATCAATTGCACTTGATAGGCGCCCTTGATTTTTTTGGAAAATTTTGAAAAATTTTTCTAAACAAAAAGTTTTTAAAATTTCATGTTCATCTCTAAAAACTTGAATCTTTGGCAATTAAATTTTTATTAAATTTAAGAAACTTTTTAAAAGCGTTATGAGTTGATGATCCCCATGATATTTTCATATTTTAATTTACCCCCTTATAAACAAAATTTTCGTATCAAAACAACACTAATACAAAGATTTGACACGTGGTTTCTAGCCAATCAGAATTTTTGTTTCCAATCAACTTTCCAATAAAATTTCAAAAATCTTTTTGTCTTAAAAAGTGAATTAATCAATGTCCAAAAAATAAAATAAATTCACCAAATATTTATTCTTAATTCTGGGTATTAAGAGTATAAGCAGATGATTTATTGAAATTGTTTATAATGTTAATAATTTAAGCAAATTAAATCGATTAATAATGCTGATGGAATTTTTTACTTCTTATTTGTTATAGCATTCACACGCTCTTCTAATTTCTTGAGTTCCTTTTTAGCATTTTCATCATTTTCAACAAATGCTTTTTGGACACCTTGTAAAAGTTCCTTATTACCAGCTATTCCTTTTAAAATAATATTTTGAGTTGCTTCTAGTTCAGCAAATAATTTGCTAAAGTTTGCAGCTAAAAATAAATAATTTTACAATACAGATATTTATACTTCTTAATATATCTCAAACTCACCATATGAATGAAGTGCTTCCAAAGTTTTCATTCGTTCAAGCATATCAGGAAGTATTTTCGTTATTGGTTCAGTAGATTTTGCCAAATCATATAGTTCAGTAATTTTCTGTTCACGTTCACGATCAGTTCCAGCAGCGATCGCTTTATCTTTGAATTGATCCATCTTCGATGATAAAATTGTAAGTCTCTGTTCAATAATATCCAGCTGACTCGGTTGAATCAAAGCTGATCTCGTTGATAATTGTTGAACAGCTTCAAGGAGATTTTTAGTGTCTAGAGAGCTGTTGATTCGTGATAGCTTGTCAGGTTTCATTCCAACAGTTTGTTCAATTTTATGCAATTTATGCTCCATCTCAGCTATGCGAGTTGAGAAAGTGATATCACTTTGCGTTTTCAACTTAATCAATTCGGCAGCAGTTTCTGGCGCACCTTTCTTGTAACTATCAACTTGAGTAATTAAATTCTTCACGGCTTTCTCAGCTGACTGACCACCATTTTGACCACCTAAAGCTTCCTCAATATGCAAACTATCGAGAATCTTTTTAGAATTTTGCACAACTTTTGACATTTTAAAGTACGCTTCGTGCTCTTCTTTCGAAATACTCTTATCATTTTCAAGAGATGTTACTTCTTCCATTAATTCATTCATCTCAAATTGCAGACGTTGAAGTTTTTGAACAGGTGATTCTTTTTCACCTTCACCCACAATCTCATAGATTCCAGAGCTAAAATAAATACATGCAATAGAGAATTGATAATATGAGAAAATATTACACTTACACAGCATTGTAGCCGAAATTTCTCTTGCTTATGCTATCAGAGAAATCAACATTTCCAATTAAATATTTTCCTTTGAATTTCGTATAAGCATCATTCACATTTAATTTTGAACGATCAATTGATTCATTTTCAGTTTCTTCTTCATAATAATCGGTTTCACTGGGTAATTGATCATCGGTTTCGTAAACATCTTTCTCGTCTTGTGCCTTAAAAGGATTTTTAAATATTTCGACTTATTACTTTAATTCAGAACGCTATTAACTTTTCTATAATTTACCAAGAAGGGAAGATTCTTAAACTTTGGGTCCAACATAATTTAATCGAGTTATTTAATGTAGTTTTTATAAAGAATTATAAAATTTGAATTTTTATATTTTTGTTGATGATTCACAATTTTTATGTTTTATTCAGCGCGAATTCAGCAAAAATTCAATTTCATTAAAATTAAAATTTCAAGTGATTTATGATATGATACGTTCTCAATCTTTGTAAATATACATATTTTTAAAATAGTAACAATACTGTTTAAAACAAATTTATGATAATCATTTCATTATCATGATTTGGATAATGTTTACATTTAACAAGTGGTCAATTCCGTTAAAAAATATTTGTTCGACTTTGCATCAAAATGAGCAATCATATTTTAAATAAAAGTAGTTTTTGTGAAAAATTTTGATAATATAAAGCGTGTTATTCTGAAATTTTAGCAAGTTAAAGCATAATAATTTTATAGTAAGATAAAATAGTGGTACATAGTTTACACGGATTGGATACAATTATAAATTTCAACATAATATTTAAAAAATAAAAATATCTCGAATTTTCAAATTCTCTATATCCAAATTGCAATATCAATGTCGATTTGATATGATAAAAAGAGATAGCTCTGAAAGGTAAATGAAATAATGATTTAAATATTAAAAGAGAGTATCTAAATTGTGATGAAAGTTATCGCGTAATGACTTTTTTTCGTTTAGGTATTTGATCGATTTATTATTAACACACCGTCTATCATAATTTAATTAATTGTTTTATAAAAAAATAGAGCCATAAAATGAAATAAAAATGACTTTATTCTCTATAAAATGTTGAGATTTTTAAAAGTTCTATAGAATAATTTAAATTCAGAAAATTCTACCTTAAATGAAATACAAGAATTTACATCTAATCAAATTGCAGATCAATATAAATAAATCAACACGAGAGTCGCAAAAACATTGTAAATATAGGTATAGCGAGAGAGCGAAAGTGTAAAATCGACATCAGAAAAAATGGCTGAGCCAGCACAACAAGAAGGAATAAATTTGGAAAATAATCATATGGCTGGTGAATCGATTGTGAATAATCGACCTAGAAATAACAATAATAATGCAAATGCGAACCAACAACAACAGCCTGTAAATATATAATAAATCACAATTACTCACTTATTGACCCGAATTAATAATTTTCGTTTACTTTTAGAATCAACTAATAAATATTAGAGATCGATTATTTCACGCTTTGTTTTTCAAAACAGCACTATGGTATTCACAAGCAGTACCGCCTTCTATAAGAAGAATCATCGAAATGATGATGCTTTTAAAAGCACTGACAGCATTCTTCATTCTTGTTTATGTTCATATTAGTTATTCTCAGACACCTGCAACATGTCTTGAACATTTGAAAACAGAAGGTTGGCCAAGAGATGGTGTGTTAAGAGTTGAAATTTTAAGACCAGGAGAAAAAGTGCAACTAAAAGATGGAGTAGAAGATTTATCTGAAGAGCTTACAATGCCAAGAAGCAATCATAAAGAAGGACTAGTTAGTCTCGATCCTACATCAACATTACCACATGAAGATCAAAATGATGCAGCTAAAAAGAGCTTAGGAATTGAATTTGAATCGACCTCAATTGAAGGTGTGAATGCAAGCATCTTAGAAAATTACGAAATAAATGAACATTTAACCGCTGCTAATAACGATAGCTCACAGGAAATTGAAATTTCAATTTCGGAAATTGTTTCAACTCCAACAACCGCAAAAACTGACACAATGCTCAACTCAGAAGCAAAAATTGAAATGACTGAGTCAGAAATGAGCATAAAAGAAGAAACATATGTAAATGAATCGATAGCAAAAGCTATTAATGAGCAACAGTATGAGGAAATTCTAAAATCCAATGTTCCGGAAGTTGAAAAATTGATGAATGCAGTTTTGCCCGATGACCAGTATGTTGTTGAATGTAAGTTTCAATTTTATCGTCAAACATCTTTTTTTCGTCACATACTCTTTATTGATTTGTTTTATAGATTCACTAGAGTATGGATTTTTACGACTCTCAGCAGCAACACGTCAACGTTTGAATATTCCAGTTAAAGTTGTCACACTCGACCCACAAAATGATAAGTGTTTTGGAGATTCGTTTAGTCGCTTCATATTGCAAGAGTTTCTAGGCTATGACGATTTATTAATGGCAAGTGTGAAAGTTCTAGCAGAAGAGCAAGATAATAAAGGTTATTTAAGAAATGTCATAACAGGTGAATAAATAAATTTAATTGCATAAACTTAATTAAACAATTTTAATTGCAGGTGAACACTATCGTTTTGTCTCTGCATGGTGGATGCAAAAAGGCTCATACCTTGCTTCGTTTTTCATCATGATTCTTTTTGTAAGAAGTGAATACTGAACTTTGTCAAGAAATCAAATATTGACCTTTGTCACAATTTTTTTTTCTCTCTTTATTTTGCAGACCATTTCAATTTCAATGTTGTTACGTTATTCTCATCATCAGATTTTCGTTTTCATAGGTGAGTGGTTTTTTTTTTTCATTTATAAGAGTGAAAGAGACAGAAAAAAAATTATCACTTTTCATCCACTCATATTCATCACTTACATTTCATGAGTACACACTCATGTTGTATCTGCTTTACAACCACTTTTCAACGAGTGTGTGTGTGTAATGTTCAATGAAATGGTACACATTAATGACAATGATTGATGCTTAATTGCAATGGTTTTTTATACTCTTTCACTCACAAATTGTTTAAATATAAATTTTTCAATTCTTTCATCTATCTCCCCGCAGTTGATCTACTTCAAATGCTCGAGTTTAATGTGGCTGTGCGGTTTCCGATTGCACCATTATTGACTGTTATTCTTGCACTTGTTGGTAAGTAATGAAATCGAATTCTCTTCAACTTATGAATATGCGCCCTTTCATTCTCATTTACTCTCTATCATTTGCACTTGAGAAAATGAGGGACTTAAATTGAAAAAGGAATGTAAACATAAATTGTATGTCATGTCGTGCATATAATTTGTAGTATTTTATTAATACAGAGAGAAAGAGAGAAAAAATCTATAATTTCAATATCACTAGAGAATAAATTTAAAGTGACACGCAATGGTCACAGTGGACAAATGATATGATATGCCTGCCTCTCTTTTTCAAAAAGGATCGTTAAAGCGTGAATAATGATATCAATTCATATGGATCTAGTTGTTATAGCTTCTGTTGCCTCATGCATTCATATAAAAACGTTTTCCTTCGTCGAAGATTCCATGCAATTGCTTTCTATTTTATACTCTCCCTAAGAGAATTTGTCTATGTGTGTAATATGGCCTGGAATATTCATTCACTCCTACTCTACTCTCTCTCTCTCTTACGCTCGCGAGTGGGACATAAAAAAGAGTCATTTTACATTGCCTCATATTTTATAGCATAAAATTTTATGTAAAAAGCAAATAAGTCCTATTTAAAGAAAGAATTGAATTTCTCTTAAATTTTATAAGAATATGACTTGAATCATTTTCATATGATATTCTACATTATTTTATGAATTTTAAAGTTATGTGTTACCACAAAGCATTCATTTGTACATATATGTATGAGGAAAACTGAGAATATACTCATAAATTATGCTTGAAGTGTAAATTAAATTTGATATTGCAGATAGTGTGATTTGTCATAGTCATTATTATTATTTTTCATACAACGATGATGATGACAATGATTTTTACTCGTTTTCTCTCATGTGGTCAGGGATTTTCTATACATTGAAAGAAAATTGTTGATTTTCCATAAAATATTTGAAACAATTCGTAAACCCTGCTTGTTTTTGGCTTTATGATTGATGTACGTGTATATGCGTGTAGTTGGTGTTCACTGTTGAAGAGCCGGAATCTTTTTATATGCTTTTTCCTATGAAAGATGTAAACGGAAAGTCTTATGACGATGATGATGACTTGAAAATTATCACCATCAATTTTCCACAAACATTCAAATTATCTGATTAAATATGTCTCTTTCTCTTAAAGAAAGAGTTTAAAAGAGTTTCGTGCAAGTAAAATTAAGAACATTTTATGCTTTTAACTTATAAATTAACTATAATAATAACAAATGAAAGTAGATAGTTAATAGTTTTAGTGTTATATGACGAAATAAACTCAAAGTGACGAAGACATGCACTAAAAGATGTCGCAAGAACGAAAAAAGTTTATGTGATAATTTATTCATTAAATAAGTCTGTTGCCTACATAAAATTTTGTGTGAAAGGGATGAGGATAAAAAGGAAAAAGAATAATGTTCACATCATCATGTAATGTTTATGTAATGTACGCTTTTATTATTGCGTGCCTTTAACAAACTGATCAAGTTCGCGCTAGCATAATACTAAAGAAGAAAGAAAGAGAGGGAAAGTTAACAAATAGGTGAAATGGAATGCGAACACTTTAAGTGTTATCTTGGGTAAACTCTATATACACAAAAAGGAAGAAACATGCTACATAATGTAAAGAGTTGAAATTTAACATTGCATGAAAGTGAGCGACAAGGAATATGTGCTAATCATTTTTCAACAAAAACATATCATTAAAATACATGAGAGCATGTCAAGATGCCATAAAAGAAAAGTTAAAGTCTTTATTGGAGCACGAGAGAAAGCTCAAAATAGGATGGAGGTTAATTTGTCTTGATTAATCATTTTCACAGGAGAAGATACAACTCTTCTTTTCTTTTTTTTTGCTCCTGTTGTAATTTATGTTTGCAAGTTAAAAATTCAATTAGGCATGAAAGTTACACGCAATTCATTGAATATTAATCAAGTCTTTTTTTTCTTTTTATGCCACTTTAGGAATGGAAGCGATAATGTCAGAATTTTTCAACGATACAACAACAGCATTTTACATAATTTTGACTGTATGGTTTGCTGATCAATATGATGCTATCTGCTGTCACACAACGTTGACAAAACGACACTGGCTGAGGTGAGTCATCAACATTTCTTCTTTTATTTGTTTGTCATATTCAGTTTCTTATTATAATGCACTATTGTTGTGAATGCTCATATCATTTCGCATATTGTTGCTTTTGTGTACAAAGCAAAATATATATATGTATACATATTCATGGCAGAGAAGTGCGTTGTCTCCTTGCTTTCATAGAAAAGAGAAAAATCTGCAGTTATGTAAACATTTATCCAAAATAATCACAGCATGAACATGATGAAAATGGGTTACGCAATAATTGGCCCTATTTGATGTCAAAATCATCATCGTCATCATTGTTTTACTCTTCTTCCCTTACATAAGCAAGCAAACAAGCCGTTTCTAGCATATTGATCTGTCCATGAGGCAGAATGAGAAGACTATAAGAGAAAGAGAGTCCAATGATAATGACAAACAAAAGGAAACAAGAGGGAGATGAATTTAATTCTTTCTGTTGCTCTATGACAGCATGAAAGTAGGCAAAGAAGAAGCTCAGTTGCTGTGTGTGTATATGTATATGCTGTTAAATAACTTCATTTTTTATCACAGCAAGCAATCCACATGATATCATGCGCTCAGTTGGCATTTTTTATTTTTTCCAATTTTTCTATCTCATGCTCACTTTTCATAAAGTCATCAAGTCTTAGTCACATGTAAATGATATGACCCTTTCTCCTCTCTTTCGTTTTCTCCTGTGGGGACAGAATTTCTATTATTTTGTTATTAGAGATACTCATTGTTTTCCCTAATTAGGTAAATTTAACAAGCGTAAAGCAAAACAAGCAGAAAGATAATTTCTTCTTTATATTTGCGTCACTATACTCAAATAAAGCGTTAAAAAGAATGAAAAAAAAGGAAAAAGGTTCATTCTGTCACTTCCATTTCTTTGGTTTCGATGATGAATTGAAATGACAGAATAAACGTGCGATTGCATAAACGCGAACGTAAGAGAAAATTCTGCCGCGGCAGAAAACTGAATGAGAAAGCGAGAAAAATTGAAAACTTATAAATTTCATATTTATATTTCTTTTCGATCCACGGCATCAAGAGTATCTTTGAGAAAAAAAGGGGACTGAATTTTCTACAGTTTGACAAAATATTTTTCCTGTTGTTGTAAATTTACCTCTCGAGAGATTAAAAAAGGACAACGAGAAAGAGTGAGTGAGTGAGAGTTGGGGCGGAAAGGTAGAAATTCTCATCCATGACTGCTTCTCACTCACATTCATATCATTAAGTTTATGTTGATGATGAATCTATAGCGACTGCAGAGTGAGTGAGCAAACTGCGAAAATAATTTGATGAAAATTGTAATGTTGTTCAATTTATTTTTATTTCATTGGAGTCGTTGTGTCGATTAATTAGTGTGCGCTCAATGATTGATCCTTAATTTCGTTCGCTTCAGGCTTCTTAATTTCATTTAATTGTTTTTAATTTTTTTCGCCTTTCGTTGACGACTCGACGGCAGCAGGGGATGACTTTTTGATGTCATGATATTTTAGTAAGGATTTTCAACTCTGTGAGATGATAATTGTTGATGCTGCTGATTAGCAAAGGGCAATGATAAAACCTTTACTTTTTAAAGCCGACATAAAGACTTCAATTAAAATATGGAAATTAGGAAAATTACTACGACTACTTTACTTACTCAACTATGCTATATTTGCTTTTTTCACCTTAAAATAGGAATTGTTTGCACAGCAATTTTTTCTGTCAATTATAATTTTTACTCTACTGCATACAGATGAAGAAGCAAAAAATTTTTCTCCATCTCCTTATTCACTCTAATTAGCTTTAATGTCCTTTAGTATTTCATAAACAATTTTACAACAACCTCAAAAAAAAAATTATTATTATTATTACACAACAATAAACGAATGTGAAGAACGTGGGTGTGGAATGTTTATATTAAAACGCGAGTTTGGCTGCGAAAATATACATTGTTTGTTATGGATAGAAATGGAATGAGAAGAACTGGCGCTGGGGATTAGGTGAAGTTATGAAAGTCGTATGGAGTGGCTGAGAGAGAAGATTTTAAAGAATAAATTCAAAATGATTAATTTTCTTGTAGTTTCATTCGACCATTAGAGAAATTTAAAAAAGTCTTGGGAAATGCAACAAAAATTTTTCGAGATAATTCAAACTTTGCAAAGTTTGTTGACAAAAAATTAAAATTTTATCATTTAGCTAATTATTAAAGAGCTATTTTTTATTAGCATTTCAGCTTAAAACTTCAACTATTTTGGATTTTTGCAATAATGATCTTCGAAAATTTCGAAATTTCAAAGTTTTTTGAAAAAGGGTGTGAAATACATTTAGAAATTAAAAGTACAAAGGACAAAAACATGAGTGAAACTAACTACCGTCTTTCTTCGACTTTTTTTTTATTTCGATTTTTATTCAAATATAAAAACTTTTCTTTTTTGAAAAATACGTAAAAAATAAGGTTAATTAAAAGTTTAGCAAAGAAAAACCGTTATAAAGAAAATGGTAAAATTGATCAAACATTTTGAATATTGTTTGAATATAAGGAAAACTCTTATAATCAAGGAAAGATTGCAGATTAATTTAATCAAAAATGTTTGTGAAGTGAAAAAATTATCAACAAACATCAGAAGTGCAGGAGAAAAAAAAGGAATTTAAGACAAATAATAATAATGATACAATAAAAACAATTATACTTTATGAAGGATAATAATAATAATGAAGAGGGAGGTGAGATAGTATAAAGCAATTGCAAAGCATACACACAGAATGAGTGCGAGAAAATAAAACAATAATAAAAGCTAATTAAAATGGAATTCCATAAGAATTTGTGCTTGGGCGCCTGAACTAGAGGATTTTCATCATCGCTCATCAGTGCTTGACTTTCTCTCCCCTCTCTCTCTCTCCAATTTATCTCTCATTCGCTCGCTTGCTTCACTCTTATTGTTCTTATGCTTCGGGCAGAGATTTTTCTTCTGTGTGTTGTGCTGAGAGATGAAATTGGAGCAAGAAAGAAGAAATGGCGAATCGCATTTTATGAGAAAAGATCATCGTTAAAGATTAGAAATGAAGCAATAGCGTTGGGTAGGAGACAGTAGCACTTTTAATTTACTTCACAGCGACAACGACGACTATCTGCAGAGAAAATGTCAACACACAAAAAATACATGGGATTGGTCTTTTAACATACACACAAATACACACAATACTTGTTGTTTATTTTTGCATTGTTTGAAAATTTGTTATTATGTCGATTCGACACCGTTCTCGATACCATTTTCTTTTGGCTTCTTCACTCATTTAATGCGCTATAGTTTAGTTCTTTCTTTCTCTCTCTCTCGTTCTTTTCTTTTCTTTCAGATCCCGTAGGGTGTCAATTTCGCTTTTTCTAATTGTGTTTATTTTTCTGCCTTCGTTTTTTTTGTTGTATCGGCATGTATATGATACTTGTCAGCCCATCGAAAAATTTCCTTCTTTATTTTCTTTCTTATTGTCATGATGAGAAATATTTTAGATTTTTTCCTTTCGCTTGTCAATGAAATGAATTTATCGCTATAGCTACAACACATATATGTGAGCAACAGCGTTGAAATTCATTTCAGTGCGGTGACAGAATGAAGGGAAAACATAATTACAATATACTTTGCTTAGGCAGATTATAGAGATGATGACAATACAATGAAATGTTGATGATGCTGATGATGATGTGAAAAGACAGAATTTCCTAAAATTTGGAATGAGAATTATTTATGAATGAAATTTTCTCGCTTTATTTGTTAAAAAAGATAGAAAATCTTTAAACAATTTTATTATCTTTATTAAAGATTTCCCTCTTATTTTCTAATTATAATTTTGATTTTGATAATAGAAAAATATTTTTATAATTGACCACAAAGTTATTTATTCTAGCTAAAAAATTATTATAACATAATTTTTCTCTAAATTCTTCAAACAATAGGACATTTTTCTGAAAATAATTTTTGCCATAAAATATTTGCTTTGTTCTTCTATTAGATTTGATGAACGCGCAAAATTGAAAAATCTATCAAATTTTTGCCCCCCAACCTCCTTAAAACATAATCAGTAAAGTTCAAAAAATTTTCCATTTGTCTATTTCAATGTGCGTATGTCAAAATTTAATTTGCCTCGAAGCTACTGTGTGAAATTAATACGTGGAGCTAATTAGTAGGATTCTAACGATTGCTGCAAGTAAATAAATTAATTAGTGAACATTATAAGTGGGAAGAGAACAAAAATCTTCATGAGAGCATGAATAGCTGAAAAATGCAGATTAATATTAATGATTAAGTATCTATGCTACGATATGCTTAGTAGCAATAAAGATAAACGATTTTGAGCTTGAGAGATTTTATTCTTTCAATCCGATATTTATTTTCATCACTTAGAATGTGATAATAAGTAGGTAGATGGATGGATAGATGTGTGTTATCCATGAATCGTTGAAGCTGAATGATATCGAGAGAGAGAAAAAAAGTCATTGATGGGTAAAAACAACATCATAAAAATTGTGTATTGGAGGGAAAAAATAATTGGCTGTGCTATAACATTTTAATCTTTTTCCAATCAAATGGAATCATTGCAGAGATAAATAGCGTTGGAAAAAAATATAAAGACAATAATAATCATATTATCATGGCTATTTTGCGATAATCTTTCACATCATCTCATTGTATTGATGATGTTTGCTTGCAAAATTGTTTCCAAAAAAAAAAAGAACACACCGTTCTTGTTGCTCCCTTTTGTTTTTGTTATTGTTGTTTTTTTTTTGTAACATAGTTGTTAAGGTATCAAGAAAAGAATCTCTTTATACTTCTTAAATGTCAATATTTTTATTTAATATTATTTTCTGCTTCAATTAAAATTTATCATCATTTAAATTTTATAAATTTTACGATTCATAAGATTTAAAATTGTCATATTTTGGTGATAAATTGAAAAAATAAATTTCAATCACATAAACACAAAATCAAATCATATTTGGTAAATTTATTTAATTAATTTTACCCCATACACAATTTCCTTTGTATTATTAAATTATTTATCAATTTTCATCAACTCAATTATTTTCCATTTTGCTTCGTAAAAAAAAGAACCGAGTACTGATAGCCAACTTGTGTGTGTGTATGGCATTCTCTCTGCGTGCATTATTCACATGTCATGTTAAAATAGTGTTAATTTAATGTAATTGAATCTATGTAATGAAATCAATACTTATGTTACAAGTATTTATGCATATATGTATACAGTGTATATATTATTTATAGACAAACACATTGCATGTCTTTAAACAAGTGTCTTTAATATTTTAGAGACAACTTCATTGAATAGCTAATTAAAATTCGTGTAAATGCTAATAATAATCATAATCTTATTGTCACTTTTTGGCTTGCAATATTTGTTAAATAGAAAAGTCATTTTCAGCCTTCGTTTTAGTGTCTGGACATTTTATGGTCAATGATAGTTTATCGCCAAAACCAATAAAGCTATTTCGTAACAATAGATAGGATTTTTGTGCTGATAATAGTATATTTTAATTAATTTGAAAGAGGATTAATATAGAAGTGCTGCTTCCTTTGTTTCATGAAGAGGATTTAAATTGCGGTCATT